>JAEQBH010005743.1:0-157675 GCA_016808115.1 Tetrastigma voinierianum
TAGCTATATGTTTCGGTGTAGTTTCAGAGTTGAGTCGAATCTCGATCATAAGGTATCAGTCTCATCTCAGTAATGGCGATTGCCAAAACGATTGATTTGGCTTTCTAAGTGGGAATAATGTTTTGGTTGTTTGCTTTATGGGTTTTTCTTTGGGTTGATGAGATGATGAGCTGGTGGTGGGGCTTATTTGATTTTTTTATTGGTTTATTATGATCTATTATGCTGTGTATGGTAATCGTTTGGATTTGGGTTTCTTAAGGATTTGAGATCTTGGTTTGGTTGGGCTGTTGGGCTTTTGAGTTTGTTTACCAAGGGGGGCTGAGCACTGGAATTGGAATCAGTTAGCTATATGTTTCAGTGTTTTTTTTTTGTTTTTTTATGTCGTCAGTTAGTCGTGATGGGTTTCTGAGTGAGAGGGAGGGGGGGAGAGAGAGATGAAGATATCCAATAATTGCTTGCAAATTCAGCGCTGAATCTCTCTACTAAGTTTTATGAGGAACCCTTGGAGTGAGCTATAGGATTGGATTTTATGTTGAATTTCTTTTTCTTTCCACTATTTGTGTTACCACAAGAATGAATCCCTATGAGAAGTTGAAGATACAGGGATTTTGCCCATAAATGGGTGGAGGTATTTGGATGTTTGACTAGGTGTTAGCTCACTTGTGCAGGCTGAGGACCTAAAACTTCACCCTATGGGCGTGAGTTGGTAATGTGGATGGGTTGGACCCTGAGTTAGTCCACTTAATCTCATTTCTGAGGGCCAAGTTTAAAATTGATTCTTCGAATATAACTCACAAATTGTCCGATCGATTTTAGCCCGTGAGCCCATTATCTGTGGTTCGGTCCCGGTTGATCGTTGATTGACCCAAAATTGGTTTATTTAATTTTTTAAAATAATTAGTTTAGTAATTAAAAATTTTCTAGTATTTATCTACAAAAATCAATATTTCGTGCTAATAAATATCCAATCAAATATTTTCTATGGTAAAGATGTGTTACCGGGATTGGTATGGCATCCCAATCAAAAAGAAAGCCGTAAAGTCAGGTTAGCGCTCCCTTAAGTCTTCTGGGGCAATATGGAAAAAGAGAAATATAATTGTTTTTTGAGGATTTAGGTTTTTTCTCCTACATGGTCGAAGCTCTATTTTGTCAGGGCTTTAATTTCTTGAGTAGGTGTGCCTATCAAAAAAAAATCTTGGGTCGGGGTAGTTCCTAATGTGGATTGCTCAATAACTAGAATTCTCATGTGTATCTTCTAAGGGCTTTGATTGATGGGGTGGTAAGTTTTTGTTTCTTTGGTGCCCCTATATACTTCATGTATACTTGGGGTGTTCATGCTCTTTTTTAGTTTAATACATGTTCAGTTTACTTATCAAAAAAGGAAAAACATCTAGTCAAATATTTCCTTTTCTAACACAAGGATTTAATCGCTTTTATGTGCACATGGATTTAATTTTTTTTAAAGCTAAATTACTTTAGTTACAATGGAGTAAATTGTCCCCACTTGGACTCGAACCTAGGAGCCCCCTTCCCTATGCCCTTGCCTTTTTGAAACGTTGGGCGCTCTACCTTATGAGTAGAGGTGGCAATTTTGGCCGAGCCCAAATTTTAATTCGAAATTAGGATCGAAGTCACGTTAAATTATCAACTCAAAGAAACCGTGCTACTGGGTCTTGCCGCCCGCGCCGCCTAAATTTGCCTTTTGCAAGGAAATTTAGCCCAAATTTCTACCTGCATTTTAGACGGGTTGGGCTACTGAATTTTAGGCCCAAAAAAACTAGACCAATTTTGACTAAGCCCGGTTGCTCTGGCTCAACCATACTGTCCAAATTGTCACCTCTTACTTATGAGTTGGGACATGATGAGGTAATAATATTATTATTATAATATAGGATTAATATATTATATTTTATTGTTTAAACTATTTTTATTTTAAATTTTTACCTCATTTATTACTAAAAAGATAAAAACATCATAAATTGTCTAATAAATCTTTTTAATATAATTTATACAATAATTAAATATTTAAAAAAAAATCTTGTATGTTAAATTATGGAATGCATTTAAATTAAATAAATTATAATTTTAATATTAAATATATTAAATACATTTTCATTCTATCTATTCAATCCTATTCGCAACTATTTACTATTTTATATTTCTCTTTAAATTTTATTTAATCGCATGGTGTCTCAACTTTCCATTTTTTCTATTTTGGTGTCTCAGCTTTATTTTTGTTCAATCAAGTGTGTACACTTTATGATTTTTTCTATTTTGATGTCTCAACTTTATTTTTGTTCAATCAAGTGTCTAAACTTTTCGATTTTTTCCATTTTAGTGTTTCAACTTTATTTTTATTCACACCAAGTGTCTAAACCCTTGATTTTTTCTATTTTGATGCTTTAATTAGCTAGGAAACCAAGATTACTAAGTGTCAAGGTTCCCAATCGCATATCTTTCTCCAAAATCCGCCTTGCCTAGATGGAATCTGCAAGGATCTTCCCATTTCTCTCTAGTCCAAGAAATTCCCAAGACCTAGGGTGTGCGCTTATTTTTTCCCGGGGTTTAAGAGGTACCGCACAACTCTTGGATGCTCAAGACTGTAAGACAAAATAGAAACATTTTAGTGCTCAAGAGTTGAACCATGAGAATTCAAATCTATTACTCGCCAGGTGTGCCAAGTACTTGAGGCTAAGGGAGAGAGCTAATGTTGCTCTAGAAGAAGCAAAATCATAGTAACTTCTAAAAGTGCTTTTCTTCTATTCGAATTTCAACTAGAATAAGTGAGACTGACTCAATTTGTTTTACTGTGTGTATACGTAAACCTTTCAGCGGATTGCAAAAGCTATAATTACAGAGTTGTTCCGTAGAATATATGTCTATTCACTCATTGTAAAGCCTTATAAACACGCTTAATCTTTTCAATTACTCATCTGACTAAGGCATTTGATAATCCAATTGGTTTAGGTCAGCTGGCCCGATGGTGCTGACACAAATTTCTGTGGGTCACTACAATCACATGCCTTACTACTTCCATCTTCGGGGTTAGCCGGTAAAAGGACCTTTAGGTCGCTCATATAAATATAAATGACACAATGATGTTATTAACTGGGCCGTTTATAACGATTTTAACTACTGTTGAAGAGAGCAATCGCTTATTCTTCGTGTTCTCGACTCTCATTTAATGTTAATTGATTTAGGACTCGCTTAATGTTTTTCTTAAACATGTGGGGTCATTCTTCTACGCATTCCAATATCGTCATGTAGTCTTAATCAACAAATCAGAAGACGACCACTTCTAATGGTTAGGATGAGGAGGAATCTCGTTATGAAAGTAGTTTATATCGTTGATAAACAAATAAAATAGCTAATTTACACCATGCGTGTGTTTCGCAGCTGGAATGGCGATGAGTAGCTTCCTTATAGGATTATCATTCTTATTGCAGGTATCTTTTGCAAAAACATTGAAATAATATTACATATACACATTAATTAATTTCCTTTGTTTCTGTTTTGTTCAAGGTATAATCCAGACTGAACTGCTTGAAAAAGGTCACTCCACTTGTGCTTATAGCCTATTGTAATGTAAATTACTGACATAAACCCGCCCCTTCAACTAATATTTATTATATTTCTTCGTGATTGCCTATCAAATAGGATGGTAGCCAAGGGCTATGGTGTCTCCCGAAATGCGGAGATTATGAGTTTTCAAGGTCTAGCTCTCAGGTAAGACTGCTTTTCATGCTCCCTAATCTTCACATAGTTGAAGCACTTCGTCTCGCCAAAGTCCCTTGCAAATAAAAAAAAAAAGAAGAAATTCTGTTCCTTTCTATTTGAATCCTATATTTGTTAAATTATCACTAAAGTTAAGACGACGCATATATACTCCAGAATCGACTACTATATTCATCATAAAGATGTATTACATACCATCGGGTGTAAAAAATTCAAACTTAAATGAAGATTCGATGGAAGTGTATGTTCGCTTTTTCTCAGTTATACTTATAAGTGATATTGATGGATGGATTTACATCTTAGGATTATCCCATCAACATAAAGTGGTGTGTGCAGCAGCAAAATTTCTAGTGATCTTCTCCAACCGGTTCTTTTCGGGTCAGACGATGTTCATATTTCACGTAAGAACATCTAGTCTTATATCTCGTTTTGGTAAAAAGTTTAGTGTAGTTTTATGCAAAGATAATCCTGTGACACTTTCATTTCAAAGTAATGATAGTTGAAATTCAAATAGAAACTCCTAATCCAAAGATGTTCAATTAACCATGATCGATGTTTTCCTTAAAATCTAAATAGATAAATTATAAAACTAAAAAGAAAAAAAAAGGAGAGAATCCTATTAGCGAAAATATATAATATTCTCCATGTCTAGTTTCAAAGAGTTCAAGAAATCTAATGAACATAAAGCCGAATCAACAAAACCAATAATATATGGATTTGAATCGACTGGCACATAAGAGCAACATTTAATCGGTTGGAACTAATCGATTCAATATTTCGTAATCAAAATCTTTTTATTCCTCCAAAGAACTACATCGGCAACTACAATAAATGAGAAAATGGACCTAATTTCATGAAATTCAAGAAGATAAACTCTAGCACCAAGACAGGGAGATAAACCAAACGTGGAAGTGTGTAAATAACAAGAAAGAATTTTGAGAAGGAAATGTGAAATTTATAAGTGTTTATACCAATCAAACAAGTTGGTAGAAGATTTCAAGGGTTCACGTATGACCATTCAATTAATCACCTTGTATTCCAACTTATTCACATAAAAGGGCAAAAAACGAAATCAAAGAATTAGATAACAAAGTTTCAGAGCACAAAATACGAAATACAGAAGCGCATTTTGTTTAAATCTACATTCCTATAGAGAAGATGAGAAAACCTAAGAGTCTCTAGTGAGACGACATGGTCGCCACTCCGCGATGAGATATGTTCAGGATGAGCTTCTGGACTTTGATATCCCTCATTGCTCGCTAGCTTCCTCTCTGAACCCTAGTTTTTCCATTCACAAACATCATCACAAATATTACAACTACAATCAATCAAAATTATTCAAATTCACAAATGCATGAAAACACATAAAGTTAAGCATAAATGAGTCATTATACTCTTATGGAGCTCTCTAATCGAGCTTAACCCTAAAATCAAGAAAAACGGTTGATTAGTGACCGGAGAGCATGAATAGAGCGATTTCTAAAGTAAATATGAGAGGTAGAAGCCAAATTCGGAGGACTCTGAGCATCGCGAGCCCAAATCACAGTGCTCGCTGAAGGGAGTGTTTCAATGGAAGAGAAAACTATTCATTGAGGAGATTGCAAGGTGAGAGGAATAACGATTTAGGGCACAATATGAGAAATTCTATTTACACTCCAAGAATTTCTCTATACACCCCATATCACACACATCCCATTTTTACACCCCATCTCTCTAATGGGGTGTATAGAGAAATTCTAGGGGTGTAAATAGAATTTCTCGCACAATATGGCAGCGGTCATAGACCCCGTATGTCTATTGGTCAATTTATGGTAGCGGCCAGAAGACTCACGTGACTACAGAAGCACGACCACCAAATTTTCCTCGCTGCAAGATTGGTGAAAAATTCTTCACACCACATGAATTTAATAAACATGGAAATATATATTTTTAGTCACGAATTTTATGAACCCCGATTAAAAGTGTGCCACTATAGCCTGGTATTTCAGAAGGCAGAAAAATGAGCCAGCTTGTCAGAAGAGCAAGGGCACCCGAGAAAGAACCTTTGCTTAAGTGCTATGTCTACCAAATCTGCAGGATAATTGCATATAACAAGGTATTTTGAGTCGTTTCACAATTTCACTTGGACCGAGTAGCTCAAGTATTCACCAAAACCCGTATCGCACAATCTACGAGTGAATAACCATGCAATTAAGTCCGTAAAATATCTCACATTACAAACCTAAATTTACTACTTGTAATTGTATAAAGCTCGTAATGAATGTTCCGTGAGTTTTTTGCTGAGAATACAATTAGGAAGTGAAAGAAGGGATCAAACTTAACTCAAAGAGAGTGGAATTATTTAAATGTCGATGAGTGAACCTGCGCAAACAACACAAGGTCTAGTGCGCACAAGGCACTGACAGCATGCTCATCAGATTGTTAAATTCATCGCAAATTTCCAAGACACCAGGCTTTCACTCTAATTATAATAGACGACATGAACTACATACATTAAAATTTCCATTTTGTCATGTTAAGTTTGATTGGTAATCTACCCGAGCTCAAACCAAACATAAAGCTCATTAACCCACCCAGTAATCAACCAAAGTTTACTCTCCCAAATCTTCGATTGACTTGGGTTCATCAATTGCTGTTTCAAATACGGGTCAATCTGCCAGTTTCGAAAGTTAATGGACGGATGTTCGATCGGTCGATTAGCAGCCGAAAGGTGCTCGGGTCGGGTCATAAAATCTCGATCGATAGAGTCCAACAAGTAAAGAAAAAAAATTATATTATTAAGAAGGAATTTACTTAGTAAATCAATCCTAATGATGCCCTCATTCGACATAGATTTACACAATGAACTCGATTATTAAATTTATCAACCAAATGTAAGAATGATGTTTGTAACAGGAAAAGCATACTAAAATCAACTCTACAAATTAATAACTATTAGGAAATTTCATCACGAAATTATTCACCTATCTACCAACTAAGCACAATAAAATAATAACTTTAACTTATCATATATAGATGTTGATATGATAGGTAAATTCATCGATATTAATAAGCTCAATCAACTGATAATCCAAACTTCGCTAAGTGATTGATACACGCATCAAGAGCTTCAAGAGTACACAAGTAAAGAAGAATTTATAAATTATTAGGATCTAATTTGATAATATCTACATCTATACATCAAAACAAAACTTCGAAATCTTCCAAAACAAGTTTCTTATTATCGTCTGATTTACCAAACCAAAAACAAAAAACCCAGCACATCCAATTAGAGCAACTCAAACTCAACCTTGCATCGATATGAAGAACGAGAAGAATCCACCACAGTAGCGGCGACGGGGCGGCGGAAGGCGCGGATCTGAAGAGAGAAGCGAGCGCCATTACCAAACCGAACGGAACTCTTCTTCCTCTCTCGCCTGATCCCTCGGATTTAGGCAAAAGCCAACAAAAAATTAAAGAATACTAACCCTAGCGACGAGAGAAAGAGAGAGAGAGAGAGGAGGAGGCTTCTTCCCCGAGTAATTCTATTTACACCCCCTCTATTTCTCTACACACCCCTTTTAAAAAACGCATACAGGAAAATACACATTTAATTTAACCCTAATTTTTATATTTCTTCTTCTCGCTTCTTCATCTCTCTCGCACCCCAATTCCTCTTTCCCTCCTCCGCACGGCTCCTAACACCGAAAACATAGTGACAATGGCGATGAAAAATAGCGAGGAAGGCGTTAAAATTAGCTTTAAAATAGTGGAGAAGGAAGACGAGGAAGTTGAGGTTCGATTTTTTTTTGCAGAATCTATTTAATCCGGATTCGTAAAATCCTGATATCATACTATCCTCCTGATATTGAAACTGAATATATTTCCACAACCTGATTTAACAAATCCGATGAAAAACATACCGATATCAAAATCGGATTTTATTACATACCGGATTTATGATATCCAGTAAATGGGAAATATACCGGATTTGGAAATCCGGAATTTTGAGAATTGTTCTAAGAATTGTTTTTTAAGAATTGTTTTTTGATAGAGAGATTATATTTTTGATATCCGGAGCTTTGTATTTTTGGCACTTGTTTTTGATATCCGAGCTAGATTCGAGAATTGTTTTTTGATATTCGGAGCTTTGCAGTGGAAACTTACTGCATTACTCTCAGGCCCAATTTAGCTGTGTTTAATTTCTTGAGAAACAGAGAACCGCTTAAAACATAAAATACATTTGTTCTTTGCCTCTCTTCCGCGGTTGGTATTACAAAACCGCCATCAGGTTGACTGAAAAAAATCAAACTGAACCACTAAACACTATTCTCACTCATATGGATACACATATCGAAGGTATTCCTTTGTATTACTAGATTTCTCTATCTAGTCTTGCTCACGGTTTTCAAACAATAAGAACATAACACACCGTTTGATCTCTGAGGTAAAAGAATAGAGAAAAAACAAAGAAACGAATCAAAATTACAGAGTAGTCGCATTCCACATTTACGGAGAAACAAAATTAAATTGCTCCGTTTATTAGAGCCAAACAGAATACACATGCTTGAAAGAAAAAAAGAGAAACGAAATAAAATTACAGAGTAGTCGCATTCCACATTTGGCAGAGAGGAACAAATTAAATCGTCTGCTTCCTAAGTGAGCCAAACAGAAAATACTAAATAGGAGAGAAGATTTCTCCCACATCGAAATCCGGTTGGACTATTTTTTCTCCTGATTCAATGAAATCGAGAAGAAGCTCAATCCTGATTTGAGAATCCTAGAACATAGAATCCTAAACCAAAAAATGCATTTAAATTTCAAAAAACGCAAACTTCTTCATATTTCGATATTTAACTACAAAACGCAGTTAATAAACACAACAAAAAGCAAATCCACGGATATTTTTGCCGAATCTCTTGATTTGGGGGTTGTCTGATGGGTTTTGGGTAAAACGGAGTATGGGTTCGTGGGGAACAAACCTAGACAGGCTTGCTATAAGGTATGGAGGCAGGATGGGAATGTTGTTTTAAAGGAATGAGGTAAAGAGTTTATTTTGGGGTGTAATTATAATGGGGAAAAGGTGAGAGATATTAAAGGGGTGTAAATAGAATCACTCTTCTTCCTCTGCTAAATAATTTATTCAAAATTATAATTTTTCAAATCTATATTTATTTTTTAGTTCAAATAATTGGAACTTATTTTTCATTTTTAAAAAGATTTGGAAAAGCAGTGATTTTTTAGATAAATTATTTAAAACTAAAAATTATTTAAAAAAATGCCGTTATAGCAAGATATGTTTAAAAAAAATTATACGATTTTTTAGTTTAAAAATATTTGGGAAAGTTATGATTTTAGATAAATTATTAAAACTAAAAATATTATTTAAAAAAATTTATTTTAATCCAAAACACTTTTTTTCACTCAATTTTAGACTAAATAAATAAAATGAGTTTGAATATAAATATATATTAATTTATTAATATTAAAATAATTTTGATATTCCTTCAAATTTTCTTTTCTTCCTTTTTTTTCAAGTTTTGATTGTACTAATATTTTAAAATTACAAAATTTATTTATTTTTAAAATTATTGTCCAACTAATTCGCGCTCTAAGCAAATGTGAAAATACCATTATTATCAACGCTTTATAATTTATTTTAAACATATACTACTATCCTCAACAAATATTTTAAATTTTTTTAAAAATAATAATACGATGTTGATGATAATGAAGATTTACTATTTTATTTCAAATTATAAATATTAATTTTAAAGATTACGTATGAGTAAAATCATAATTTTCTCAAATCTATATGATTTTTAGTTTAAATAATTAGAACGATTTTTTAGTTTAAAAAGATTTGGAAAAGTTATGATTTGAGATAAATTATTTAAAATAAAATATTATTTAAAAATGCTTATAGCAACTATTTGTAGTTGTAGTCATGGCCAAGTCTAATGCTAAATATATAGTAACTTACTACAGTAACTCAAGTCTACTCGCAAATATAAAGTCATTTTTAATTGCACTCAATCTTTTTCGCAACTATAGAGTCACTTTTAGTTGAGACTCAATCCTATATGCAATTATAAAGTCACTTTTAATTGAAATCAATCATATCTGCAACTATAAAATCACTTTTAGTTGAGACTCAATCCTAAATGCAACTATAAAATCACTTTTAGTTGAGACACAATCCTATCCACAACTATAGAGTCACTTTTAGTTGAGACTCAATCCTAAATGCAACTATATAATCACTTTTTAACAGACACAATCCTATCCTCGCAACTATGAGTCACTAGCTATGCAAATTTCTGAACAAATATGAAACTAAAAATATGCTTTAGTTGCAATTTTTTTTTGCCCCAACTAAAGTAATGTCCCTATAAGTCACTTTTCTTGTAGTGAATCTCCAAACCAAAACCTTAGAAATCCAAAATACCCATGATTTCAAGATGAAAACATACCTTGATTTGGTCTTCTCCCACTTCTTCTCCCTCTTCTTCCTCTTCTTTTCTCTATTCCTTCCTCGTTTACCCATTTCTCAAGAAATGAGACCAAAAATGAATTTGGTTTATTCTTGGTTTGACCTACGGCCTTTTATAATTCCATATTTCTCCTAATTGCAATTAAGTCCTTAATCTTTCAACACCAACCACACTTTTATTATTTCACTTTGGCATACTATCTTCTTGATTATGCTCTTTATAGTCCATTCTGACTAATTTACGTATTTTACCTTGTTCTGAAGCACTCACATTCGGTTCATAAATTTATCATTTCACCATTTCCATCCCGAACAACTCCCAAATATTATACGCACTTTGGCAACATATGCGCCTTATAGTTACATGTACTGCACTTTCTGAGATCTGGCGTTACACTAACACTCTCAACCCACCCATGCACATCGGCCGGACCCATTATCCCACCTCTAACCAAGACCCACAATTTAGCTTTTGACTAATCCAAGTCCAACTCTAAGCGGGCTGTGAGCTAAACAAGCCTCAAAATGGACTCACATTAAAATATTAAAAACCACACATAAATTGTACTTTATAAATTTTATATTTTATAAAATAAAGTTTATTTGAAATACTTATAGTTTATTTTATCTTCTTATTAGATTATACAAAAATAAATATGAATAATTGGATATGAATAATTTAACCTTTCACATCTTTTTAAGTAGTCTCACTTTGCAATAATATGTGTATAAGACACTCGGGAAGTGCCTTATTGTTTTGGTCATAACCGACACTAATTACACAGCGAAAATCTGACCGGGTCCGATTAATCATTTTAAACTCGCCAGGTCAGACCGGCATTGAACTCCGTCTAAACCGCGGTCAAACCGCTAAACCGCCTGATTGATCGGTTTGAAAATCAAATGGTCCATTCGACCTTGAAATATCCAATAAAATGGGTCACACCTTCCATAAATGAAAGTCGGCTGCTCTCCTCGGGGACTAATGCTCAACCCACCCATGCACACGGCGCACCTATTTATCCCACCCTAACCAACAGACTCCACAATTCGCCTTCCGGAGATCGCTTCACTGTCGCCAAGTGACCTCCATGCAAGAATATCGAGCCCTTCGATTTTCCCTTCCAGGTGTTTCCATTTTATCGAAAATCGATTCGTTTCTCAATCACCAAATCCACCATAAATAAATGGAGAATGCTTCTTCCATGAGCTCCACTCTCAAGGAATCTATTTGCCTTATAAGATTTACCTCAAGCTATTCCTTGAAGGGGAGAAGCTGGGCCTACTGCCAACTATCTCTTTTTACCAATTTTCTTCAAAGTTGATTGTCTTTGACGCAGGACTTGAAAAGGTGATTGAGATCCTCACCTCACTACAGGTATGCGCAGGGATCATTAGTGAACCCCCTACAATTTCTTTCTTTATTCGTTATGATCTTCCCATGGTAGAAAAGCTATATAAACGAGCGGATCCTCTAAGGAACTTGAAGTTTCCATATATTCTTCCATATTCCTTTGAGAGGTGAGTCCGTAGTTGGTAAGGAAAGGGTGTATGCAGATCTAACCGAGAATTTCCCATTCGTTGTCAGCTCCAAAGACATCTTATGTAATATCCTCGAAATATACCCTAGCCAGCTTGGACTCATAGTGGCATATTAAAAGCTAAATGGAAATTTTTCAAATAAAATAAGAGAATCTTTAATTTAATATTATTGGGAGACAAGGTAGCGGTCATTTACTACTTGAGGACATAAAGGCATAAAAGTGCAAGTTTATATGTAATTATGGAATTCGAGGAAAGATTTGGGGTTAAATTAGAATATGATAAGTTGCTTTGCAAAAGAAAGGAGTTTAAGGACCTAAATGCAAAAATGAAAACTTAAAACCAAAAATGGGTTTTCTTGTCTCGCCAAACATGGCCTTAACAAAACATGGATAAGAGCAAATTTGGTCTTATTTTTGAGAGACCAAACCGTAGAGAGAGAGAGGGAAGCAGGAAGAGAAGAGTGAAGAAGACGGAGGAGCAAATGGTGAGGAACTACATGGAATTCTAAAGTTTTGTATGAATTTCCATGTTTGATGATTATTGGGCTTGTCTCCAGACTCTGTGGTTTGTTGTGATTTCTTCCTAACCCTAAAATTCTTAAAAGTAAGCTTTGGTAAAACTCAAATAGTACAAGAAGCATAAGGAAATCCTTCTCGAGGATGAATTCATACCAATGGTAGTAATTGAGTTGGGGCTTTAGAATAAACCCTAACTAATCTACATGTTAGAGTTATACAGCCACGCCCCGATCCCTGGCCCGACCTTGGCCATGGGATCCGAACTCGAAGTCCGGGGCGATACTATCTATACTATATATTATACTCTACTGTACTGGGACTCTCATTGACTCGTTTCTTTCTCGTAGCTGCATTCAGACCTATCGGGTGCACAAACAATTTCAAGAATAACAAAAAAATCATTTGTGTACATATACAAAGAACTACCACCGGAGCGGTCCGGCCACAATCTATACACATATACAGAGTCCCATCTACTTATACATGTACAATTTCTATTACAAAACATCGATCGGGCGGCATTACCGGTGAGCACCTATCTCCCGAGCCTACCATGGTCGATGCGAATGTCTGGTCTCTCTATCCTGTCTTCGCTTCCTCAGACCTACACCTGTGATTGAACACCCGCGCTAAGCTTTACGCCTTAGTGGGAACATAAGCATGGACAACCACCAATGGCGACCACAGTTATACATGCATATTATCTATATATACATATTTATATAACTTTAATTACTTATCATCTCTACATTTCTATCAGATGTCAATCTTTTCACATATTCTATGTCTGGCCTATCTCTTATCTATACTTTTATCAGATTCATTTCTATACTTTGCATATTCCTATACTTATTGTGTTTATCTTTCACGCTGTCGTCTTTTCAATGTTCCTATTCTTTTTCTGTTACGTATCATGTCTCTATCTATATCTTTTCATCTTTCTGGCTCTATGACTGTATTATAGTGGAATTGCAAAATAATTATTACTTCTATCATTTCTAGATTGTGTATATATCATGTCTTATTTTATGTAATGGCTATACGCCCATGCTATACTTTTCATTCTTCATTTTCATATTTGTACTATTGTATACTTCATATACATTTGTACGTTCTTATTCTATCTAGCATATACTTTGTGCTTTTGTATACTTTCTGTAATTTTCTTGTGTTTATATACTTATTTTCATAGCAAGTTATAATCGCATTTTATTCTTGTAATCGGTTTCATTTTCTTGACACCGCATAGCAAGGCTATGCTTCTCATATCATATCATATCATATGCATTTTGTGTATACTTTTCTTTTTTTTATATTCATGCTCCGCAAATACCTTAGAGCGGATACGGAAATGTCCATGTGTACCCGAATACTATCACCGCATTTGGCACGCTGGATTTCCGTCTATGTGTACCGAAGGTACTATCACCGCACGAGAAAGTGATTTCTAGCCTATTGTGTGACTTAAGTGTGGGCCACTTGATCCAAACGGATCTATATCATCGACCCAAACTGGGCCTCAATATCTCGTCTGGCGAATATGCCGCAGAAGAATTGTATCTTCCCATGTGCATGCCTATCTATCCCCTCTACCAGTCCTATGCATAATTAGCTTTATTTCATTTTCAGACATATCTCATAAGCATGAATAATCATTGTTATCATATTTGCCAGAACATATATACTATCGCTACTTTACTCCGTATTACTCTCATGTTTATCCAGAGTTTCATATTACTTCGTTTCTATATCTCTATATTACGTATAGTCATATCTTTTTCTTATCATTTAGTTTTTTCCATCAGTATAACATGAATGTATCTATGCACTCTTGTATTCCCAAGGTATTCATATATAGCTTTCTATATTCATATCTCTTTATATCATTTACGTATTCCCGTCATGTCTCTGTATCTATTCATATACTTTCTATATTTTTATCATGCTCCATCTATTCGCTCACGTGATGACAATCATATTGCTCACAACATATAATCTTATATTCATATGTGCCTATCAATTGTGCACTTTTAGACTATCTGATCTTTATGACATATCTTATCATATCTTATCATATCTTGGGCGACTTATACCTATCAAATCTTGCTGACATATCCTATATTAATATCATATTCATGTTTTATGAACATATCTATACATATCGTATTTATATTTTCCTTGCTTCACGGCTCATTACTACATATATAACAGTAGAAAGTGTGTGTATGAAATCACACCTCATTCATATATTCTTATTCCTCTATGAATCTATTTTTACTTAGAATTGGAATCAATCCATTCGGATCATCCAAAATAAAGTTATGACATTTTATGTCAATCTAGTTTGCTTTAATGATTTTTCGAAAGGAACAGTTTGTATTACTCATTTTTCCGGGGTCTTAACTTCATATTTTGACATTATGTCCTTATAATAATTCTAAAGCTAAGGTGCTAAGGGTTCTATTCCAACTGAATCATTCCACCTGGAGCACCGAACTCAAGTTACGTCCGAAACAACCCGGACTTCTCTATGTTCAACACCTAAACCAGAATTTGCTTGTACAGCATCCTACTTCGAGTGGATTTTTGGGCCATCAGAGTCATAATTTGACGATATCTATTTCTATACGGATGGTTCTCCTTGAAGTCTATTTTAATTGGACCACGAATCACTCAAATCGATAAGAAATGAGAAAGTTATGGCCAAAATATAACTGGTCAAAACTGAAATGTATCAAGGGTGTACTGGTAAGAGTGTCTAACATGCATCGGCATATTGTCGGGCTAAAAAATGACCAGAACCTAACATGTACTGCAGATGTCTGTAAAAACAGCCACATATGCTGCCCAAAACAGGCATGTATTTTCCCTTTTTCCATATTTTCAACCCCGATCAACCCTATACCTCTATAAACACTTCACAAGACCACTTCCAAATTCATCTTATGATCTCTTTTCTAACTCAATTTATCATTCAATACACTCTTATGAACCTCTATTGAACCTGCACATGCTTTCTATTCATCTCTTATAAGGCCTAGGGTTTTACTCTCAACCCTACATTCAAGAAACTTTGCTAGATGACATCCTAACAAACCCTAAGCTCGGGGGCAAGCTACTAATCATGTAATCAGATGGAAATTCATACAAGAATTCATAGTCCATGCAAAATCCCAAGTTCCATACCTTAATTTGGTTTCCTCCGTCTTCTTCCCCTCCCTTTCTCTTCTTCTCTCCTTCTCTTCTCCTCTCTTTTTCTCTTAAATTGCTTTTTCCTCTTTCGGGAGACCCCAAAGATAAGATATTTTTGATCCCACCCATGCCATGTTGTCAAGACAAAAACCCATTTTCGGTTTTTTAAGTTTTCTTAATTGCATCTGTCCCCAAATTCTTCCCTTTGCAAATCAACTTATGCCAATTTCATTTGA
The DNA here is from genome assembly GCA_016808115.1 of Tetrastigma voinierianum. NCBI lineage: Eukaryota > Viridiplantae > Streptophyta > Magnoliopsida > Vitales > Vitaceae > Tetrastigma > Tetrastigma voinierianum. The sequence goes on from JAEQBH010005743.1 coordinate 15,699, forward strand.
CCTCAATCTTTCCTCTTTATGACTCTCATATCCTTTTAATAAATTACAAGATCGGCCTTGTATCTTGTAAACTTTCCTGTCCTCATTTTATTTTCCTAAAATCTATAGATTAATCTTAATATACTTAAACAAGTCCGAAAACTGCTATGGTATATTTCGGGGTGTTACAGTTATGTATGGGTTAGGATCCATATTATAGTTGGTTTGACTGTAATTCATGATAGCTTTTTGAAAGAAGATAAGTAGTGAAAGAGGATTTGAATAGAAAAGAGATTTCAAGATGAATATGAAATGGTTTTGATATGTGTATGAAGTATAGAGTTGGTTTGAGGTGAAAAAATATGGAAAAATGGGAGAAAAAATACAATATCTCCGGGCATTTTTCGTGACTCATCGGTACACCTTGAACCTCAGACAAGATGCTTAGGCTCTGTCGATTTTGGCCAACCTGCATCGCAGACAGTCGAGGTCGTACGGCATGTAGTGTTCCTTGCTTTTCCTGCTTCGAATTAAGGTTTTTTCGATTTTAGCTTACTAACTTGCCTAATTTATCCGATTTGAGTGATCTCAAGTGGCTAATTAAAAAAATAGACTTCATGAGAACCAAACTCCAGAAATAGGCATCATCAAATTCTGATTCTAGGGCCCAAAATTCACTCAAGTAGTCATGTTCAGCTTCAAAATTTGGTTCCAGTTGGTTATAGGAGTAGCCCCCGTGTGGCCTTAAAGTCATATCTGAAGTTTCGTGTTCCGAATCAGTGATTCCAGTTGGAGAAGAACCCTTAGAACCTTATATTTAAATGAGTACAAAGACCTAGTGTCAAATATGAAGTTAAGATTCCCGAAAATGACAAAATCCAGTGGCTGCTGCAGGTGCTGCAAGTTGCTGATTTTCTTCTTCTACTGCTTTGAAACTTGTATATAATTCCTTCATTAGGACTCCATTATGGGTATTCTTGGACTCTATGGAAAGCTCATTGAGTCTAGAATCTAACCATATGCTATTTAATGGCATTTGGTGCCCATATCTTGTCTGAAAACTGAGTTGTTGTACCAAGTGTACTAATCGCTTGGTTAAAGTTAAATGAAATACATGTTAAGAAAGGATATAGATATGAACAAGAAATAGAAATATATGTAGATCTGATATGTAAAAGAGCATAGGTAAGAAAATACCTACTTCTGCATCAAAGGGGAAGAGTCTATACTCGTATTCCTACGGGATAGAACAGTTTGATAACATACAAGTATAGAAATGTATAGGATATGTCAAAAGATATGATATGTATATGTCAAAAAGATATTGACAGTATATGTCATAAGAAAGATACGATAAGATACGATATGATATGTCATAAGATATGATACTAAAGTACAAGATTGATAGCACATATGAATATAAGATTATATGATGTGTAACATGGATTGTCATACATAAACGAATAGATGGAACATGATAGAAATATAGAAAGTATACGAATGGGGATAAAGACATGACAAGAATATCGTGAACGAGCATTAATATAATGAGCAGACATACCGAAAGGAATAAGAATGAACATGCTAGAACACATGATAGAAAGACATAAAATGATAAGAACGATAGAGATATAAAGATGACAAAACATAGAAATGAGTAGGCGATTACACAAATGATAGTAATATATATGAATGTCGACAAGAGTGCATAGATGCATTCATGATATATGATGTATTAAAAACAAAATGATAGAAAAAGATATGAATATATGTATTAGAGATATAAGGAGAACCAGAATATGAAGCTGCGCATATGAGAACGAACAAGGTATTAAAGTAATGATAGCAGAGGCCGGATACAATCATGATAACAATAGTTATTCATGCTTATGAAATATGCGTACGTAAATGTGATATGAAAATATCCGGATCGCTCCGCTTAGAACCTAGCAGGATGTATAGACATGCCCATAGGATACAAATACATAAAGATACGATACAGATACGCATATCGAGGCCCCGCTTCGGTCGATGACATAGATCCCGCTCAGATCACTGCGGGCCCCGAAAGGGTTACTACATAGCATTATCGTGATAGGTCATCAGTTCATACGCTGATGATACGTTGATAGTACCTTCAAGTATACAATGTAGAGATCGTCACATGCTGATAGTACCTTCTGGTACATATATAATATTTCGTATCCGCTTCTATGTATTTGCAACATGAAACCAGAAAAGGAAATGACATGTATAGAATATATGACATGATATGAGAAGCATAACATCATAAAAGTATGAAAGTATAGACAAGCATAAGAACAAGAAGTAAAGTACAAGATGACAGTATATGAAAAGTATATGAACAATATAGTATATGAAAGAGAAAAGTATATGACAAGTATACGAGTACAAGAAATAAAGTGGCAATGACATGAAATGTATATGACAGATAAAGCATATGAAAAGTACAGTATATGAAAAGCACATTATATGACTATCATATGAAAAGTATAAGAGGAAAACAGTATATGAAATGAACAATACATGAATGTAGGTATATGAAAATAGTACATGAACAGTACATGAATATAGTATATAGAAAGTACAAAGTATAGTACACGAAAAGGATATGAACAAGTAAAGTACATAAAGTAGATAAAAGAGAAAGGTATATGAAAAGTATAGTATATGAAAACACATGAAAACATATGTGAAAACATATGATAGTATATGATATGATAGTAAAATATAAGTCTTATACTCCTACGGGAGATATGAAAGATGAGAAGTATAGGAATATGTAAAGTATAGAAACAGGAATACAGTAAAAGTATAGATAAAAAATATGCCAAAGACATAGAATATGTACCGGAAGAGATTAACATGCAATGTGCAAAGTATACGTGATAGATAAGTAATTAAAGCTATATGAATATGCATATGTATAAGCCAGGACGGTCACCATCGTGGTCAGTCTATGCTTATGTTCCCACTCAAGCGCAAAGCTAGCACACCTAAAAACAATCCGTGTAGGTAAATTCTAAGAGGAGGCTAGGAGGACGTGATATTCCACACGTACAGAAAGGTGCCATCTTAGAGATGTGCCTACCAGCAACTGCCTGCAATCTCTCGATGTTTCAGAATAGAAATCAGACATGTATAAGTAAATGAGACTCAGATATGTGTATAGATTTTGATGACACCACTCCTGGTAGTTCTTTCAGATATGTAGTCAGCTTAGTTTGTTAATTTTGTTTCTCTTTTTCATTATGTAAGTGTGAGTGATGGATCAAAACATCAACACAAATTTATAACGTTATTACCCAAGGATTATTATCTAATCCCCAGCAATAATGCCATGAAACTTGTTTGTTGTGTTTCTTTGCAATTATACTGATTAAAAACGGTTTCCTTAAGAATAGCTGAATCTCCTTTCCTCGCTTTGATCCATGATTCCGCAAGTGAGGCTCTAACAAGCACAAAGTGGATTTAAGTCCGTATATCATCGATCCCACGTAGATCTCAAGAATTCTCGAACTACCCTGACTACTCAAGCTCTATACCATTTGGACTATGATTTGCAATTGATATATCCCTAGCAACCTTGGAAATAATGAAAGAATGAAAATATGTAAAATAAGAATAAAATGAACTAATGCTTAAACTAAAATAAAAAAATATAAAGAAATAAACTGGTCAGTTAGCTTTTAAAGGGATGCATTGAAAATACAGCTATTGTGAAACATCAATTCCTCGCACACTCGTAACGTTGCTTCATGAACTCTCGGGATGAATCCAGCCCAAGGAAGAAGGTAATGTCATGTGGATCTCTCCTTAATGACATATTTCATCATCTAATCTTCCCTGTTTCTTTCGAATGCAGAGGATTAGATAACTACTTTTAATCTGAGTTGCCTTGTTCTGGGTATTTTTCTTTTTCAATACTTCATACCTAGAACATGGACTATAAACTCAGCCCTAAGACATAAAGCATGGGTTTACACTATACTAGTTTCTCATCCTCAAAATCGGGAACGCTTCATTCTTTCCTTGATTGCATCTCAAGCAACACGGGATTGAACGTACTATTCGAATCGAGGTGAACTCTCTGCTCATTTTAATTGATGTCATTCAACCTATTCTAAGCCAAGTGAGAAGAAGATTTATCGATTAGACCACAAAGCCCCATTGGGATCCCCAATATTAGGTTCGTGATACCCTTCGATATTGTTCAATACTCTCAGAATGCCTCTCTCGGTGTCACTCGCAGGGCCCCGAAATCGTAGAGCATGAAACAATCCCATTACTGTGCATAGACACCGACACTGGATCGTATACAAAAAATAAACAAAAACCAAAGAAGCGTATTCAAGCCCGGTTCGCAAATTCCGATAAATTTCTCAAGAGAAAGATAAATTCTAACAACAGAGTAAATTCAACTAAGCCGGGTTTCTAAATTACTTAATTACACTAATCTGTGAGCTCCTCGATCGAAGAACTACTATAAACTGAATCGAAGTTCGAATTCCAAAATTTGTTTGACTTCAAACGAATCCAGCAAAGTAATTTTGAAGAAAATATCATTCTCGCATTCAAATTTCAACTTCAACAACTAACATCCAGTCCGTAAATTCAAATGCAATAACACACCCACTTAATCTAATCTAAAATAATAAAGAAAAATAAAGAAAAAGAAACAGAAAATTAAAATAAACGAGCTCAAGCAATTCCGACTCTTCCTGGTGTCGCCTAAGAGCCGCTTCGAGCGCAACTCTGCCAGACATAGGTTCGGTCGGGCCCCAACTTCGATGCACCTATTTGGATTTCAAAAATAACCGCCCATTTGTTTGTTCATGTCGCGACTCCATTTGTTTGTCGCGACCTTGACTTGATGTCGCGACCTCTCTTTCACGTCGCGACTTCACTGTTCTGCTTATGAGCTGTTCTGATGTCGCGACTTCAATCATACGTCGCGACTTCACCTTTCCGCATTGAGAGCTCTTTTGAGGTCGCGACTTCAATCATACGTCGCGACTTCGTTTTTCTGCTCGGGCTCCAGCGTAAGCTTTATTTGGTTGGCATCATTTTTAACATCCCTTGATATGATGTCGCTATTAGCTAAATGACTTCGCGGATCTTCTTTCCTTTTAACCGATACGCCACCATCAATGATGTCGCGACTTCCTTTCTTTGTAACTGATGTCGCGATAGCTGAATGACGTCGCGACTTCACCTTTCTGCATTGAGAGCTCTTTTGATGTCGCGACTTCAATCATACGTCGCGACTTCAATGTTATGCTTATGAGCTCTTTGATGTCGCAGCTTTGTTGTGACTCGCTTTCAGCATCTCTCGAATTTGATGTCGCTGATGCCTAAAATGATGTCGCACGACCTCCATTCTTCAGGAATCGCTTGTCGCGATTTCCATCAAGGACGCCACAACCCTCTTCTTTACAACCGATGTCGCACCACCAAGGACGCCGTGACCATGATTCCTTGTAACTGATGTCGCGACCATTGACTGATGTCGCAACCATGATACTTTGCGTATTTCGATGTCGCTGATCATTTCAAAGGACGCCGCTAATTTGGTATTTATCGTAGCCGATGTCGCTGACTCACTAATCGATGTCGCAACCCCGACATTTCTTTGCTTGATGTCGCGACCATCGAATGATGTCGCGACATCTTCCGGGAGTCGTTTGATGTCTCTATCTGCTCTAATCTGTCGCGACTCTATGTTCGCCCTCAAGATCTGTCGCAATCCTATTCGTCACGACTCCATGTCTACCGCGCTCACTCGGGTCGCGACCTATGGTGTCGAACATCATGTCCGCTTCATCATTAATTCTGGTCGTATGATCTGGGAGCTCTCGCGACCTCCTTTACTGATTAATGTCAAGGTCGCACCTCAAGTCCTTTCTTTCAAAATTAGTCGCGACTTCATTTACTCTGAGAAGGCCGTTTCAGGGCTTAGTCGCCTCCTCACGCGACCTCATGGTGGTATCACGAATTCATTTATCTCCGTTTGGTGTCGCGACGTCGCAATGATGTCGCGACGTCGCAATGATGTCGCGACATGAACTTCTTCATTTGACTGCTTCTTTTATTCTCTACCAAGTCATATTTTGTCTCAACTCCTTTCGCGCCAGTCACGACTTCACTTATTCACTCTTCGCCTTCTTCAAAGCCAAATTCCATTGAGGTCGTGACTTGGAATTGCTGAAAAATGCACTTCCTATCGCGACTTAAGTTCCAGTTTTGACTTCAACTGGGCCATAGGCCGATTCTTATGACTTTGATACAAATTTGCTTTTCTCACGTATTTTCCTCGCAAGAATTGGAATTTGATTCAATTATCAGTTTTTTGCAGACAATTCAACGTTATTCTCATTATAAACTCAGAAAAATGGATTAAAAATCTAATAAGTTTTTGGACTCATCAATATGTAAAATGATTTTTGTTATTACGGTAATCAATTAGATACCCACTGTGCACAAGTACAAATTGAGAAAGAACAAATAGAATATATCCATTACAAAGATATAGTATATAGATAAGATAGATAAGATCACGCCTGACGGCTCTCTCCCGATCCGCCTGACCCAAGTCGATTGGGAGCCGGCGTGACATCTTATCTTTCAGATTCAGATTCGCTCTTAAAAATATTGTCAGAGAGTGTCTTTTATATGGGAGGGAGCAGCCCCGCAAGAGCTCCCATTTTCAGCCCCGCCTAGGGTCCCAATAGGCTTGAACCATCTTAAAAAGAGTCGCCTAAGGGGAGATCATCATCTAACGCTAAACCGATCAACTGGGCCATTCCCCACCCACACTTATCTCCAAAATAGTATCTCTTGGTCCATTACAAACCACATCTCACACCTTTGTTTATAACTTTACCGCCAATGCTATCCCCTCCTACGCATAGGCTTTCACACCTTGTTTCTAAACAACTTTTGAAACTTATCTTCCTTCTTACATATTTATTGATACTAAACGTGACCATGCTTTTTATTTTCTGAGACTGGCCTTCCAGCCTAAGCTCAGGTTGAAATGGTCACACATACACAAACTTCTCTCTATGATACTAAAAAATAGAGAGGTAAAAGGCTATGAGAACTTATATCAAACAGTAGTAGCGTAATAAATATTAAGTCGCAAAGCAATTACTATTGATCGACCTTAAATTAATGGCAATGCGAACAACAAACTCGAAGTTTGTGCCCCATTAACAACCCCTATTGTGACCTACTAACAACCTCTAATTTTTTCCAACAAGAACCATAACTCACAAAAGTTAGACCCAACACAACTAAAATCTAACTAAGTAAACAAATAAATAAATGAACCACTCGAAGTGTGTTGGTTCTACTATGTCCTTTTTGTGAACAGAAACCAAGACAGTGGTGAGAGATGTGTTAAGTACATCAGGAAAGTCCTTAAGTAAGTGGAGGGATCACAATGGTCCGCTATACCCCCCTTGCCTTAAACTCTTATCGCCTTGTTGACATGACTTTCTTAGACATGTACTAACAAGTTACCACTTACAGCCTTGGGTTTTGATACTACTAAAGAAGGTCTTTAAAAAAGCATTCAAGGAGTTTGAATTAGCCCAAAACAGACCAAATACGAAACAAATGAGGTAAGATGAGTCATCTGATTGGATGACTGAGGCGTGCAATAACACTGTCCTTAAAGTATATTCGCTCTCCTCCGGTTTATAACCTTGGTGTAGTAAGGAACCGACGCTTCACCTCTGTGGATTCAATAACTAGATTTTGCTTAGATCTTGCCTCGGGTGCACTCGCTTGGTAAGATACAGTACAACTCGAACAATGATGTTTCGCTTAGTATGAAAGCACTTGAAGCTTATAGAGAGTGTTTGGGAGCACTTGAGAGAAAGAGGAGTGCTTGGAAGCACTTAAAGAAGAAAAGAGTGCTTGGAAGCACTTAAGCAAGAGGGAGAGGAGAGATCTTGAGAGAGAGATCTCAAGATGAAGGAGTGAGAAATGAGGAGGGGCACCTTATACAAGGTGGAGTTTCAAATCTTAATCTTCCACAAAAGGTGCCAAAAAAGCTGAAAAGAAAAAATCATATTTCATTTTGACTTGGTTAACAAAACAAATTAAATTAAGTTAAATGACTTCACCAAATTGAAATATCACAAGATATTTCTTCAAGTTATTCTCACTTAACTCTCCAACAATCCCCCACAAAGTATTAGTGTGAAGAAGAAGAAGAAGACTAGGAATGGAGGAATACTAGAATCCAATGAGATCTGGTGCCCATAGGCTATGGACCAGTCTTAGGAACCTGGTGAATTAAAAATTCTATGAACCAATGTTTCTTTGTGTGACTCAAGGAACCTATCATCCACATTGATTTCTCATGAATAGGATAAATATTCATGAGAGCTCTAGAGAATATGCCTACGTTTTCATAGGAAGTGGCCCCACTTCCACTCTCATATAGGTGAACCCATTAAATGTGTTCTGCATCTAAACACACCATCCATAAGGAATATGGTATTCATTAAGAGTTTACACTCAACCTCAACCAATGCAGAATAGGCTCCATCTACACCATAGGGATGAATGCTCAATAAATATAAATGATAGAGTAGCTCACAGTCAACATATGACTTGTTATTACCCATATGAACCCACTACATAGGACTTCCATTCAAAGGTGTTAGGGTTACCATCACCTTTGACTTCTGTAATAGGCAAAAACCCCATCCCCCTCGATGTTTGTTCCACTAGTTTTATATGTAGTGGTTTAGTCAAAGGATCAGCCAAATCTAGTCCCGACTCACAAAATGTGTGGATATAACCCCTGTCTTAAGCAAATGTAGCATAATATTGTGCTTAGGCGTAAATGCCTATTCTTCCCATTAAACATTTTACTTTTAGCTTTAGCTATTGCAGATTGGCTATCACGACACATAGACATAGGATTCGTGCTGGTCTCGGGTCTTATAAAGGATATCTCGACAATAGATTTTCGAGCCACTTAACTTCAAAACTGGCTTTTATATTATAACCGACCTCCATAGTGGACCGAGTAATGCAAGTTTGCTTGGATGATTTCCAAGAAATTGCACCTCCTCCAAGGGTAAAAACGTACCCACTGGTTGATTTCATCTCATCCGAATCAGAGATCTAGTAGACATCACTAAATCCTTCAAGGACATTTGGAAATCCATTATAACACAAACAATAGTCACTGGTGCCTCTCAAGTACTTTAGTACTCTACGAATGGCAACCCAATGATCTGATTAGGACTTTGGGTGTACCGACTCAAGCTTCCAATAGTGTAGTCAATGTTAAGTCTAGTACAATTTTCCAAGCATTATTAGCTACCAATTATCTAAGTGTACTACCAAGTAAACACTATGTTCTCTATTTTCTTTAGCTATGAGTCAGATTATAAGGAGTTGACACCGGTTTACAATCAAAGCGTCGTAAAACTCCTTTTAAAATCATCTCAATATAGTGTTTTAGAAAGGTTAAGCCCATTAAGGGTTCTAGTTATTTTAATTCTAGAATCATTCTTTACCTTTCCTAGATCTTTATATCAAACTTCATCTTAGGAAACTCTTGGTATTAATTACAACTAGTATGGTTAGTCCCAAATATAAGCATATCGTCACGTAAGGGAACAAATGATGATGCATGAGTTATTTTCAACTTTGTTATAAATGCATTTATCAAATATCATTAATGGAAAATCCATTAGATATCAACACATGATCAAATTTTCTATGCCATTTTTCGGGGTGCTTATTTTAACCTACAGTTTACTTAACTAGCCTACAAACTTTTTTTTTCTCTACTCCTGGAACCATACACCCTTCAGGTGGATCCATATAAATTTCCTTTTACAATTCTCCATTCAAAAAGGTGGTCTTAACATCCATATGGTGTATCACTAGGTTATGAACCGATGTTAAAGCAATTAACACCCTAATTGAGGAAATCCTTGTCACATGAGAAAGGAGAGATTTCAAAGTAATCACACTTTTCTTTTGTTTAAAACCTTTAGAAACTAAACGTGCCTTATATTTCTCAATCGACCCATCTGATTTTAATTTCCTTTTAAAGATCCATTTACAATCTATAGTTTTAGCACCATGAGGCAAGTCTACTATCTCCTAAGTATGGTTATGCATTATTGATTCAATTTCATTGTTAATGGCCTCCTTCCATAAAGGTGCATAAGATGAAGTCATAGCTTCCTTATAAGATCTAGGGTCATCATCAATCCAAAAAGTGTAAGCTCATCACCAAGATTAGTTTCTTTCCTTTCCTTTTTACTTTTCCTCAATTCTAGTTCAGAAGGACTGTCACTAGAATTTCACTCCTAAGATTTTTAACTTGCTTGTCACTATTTGTTTCCATGAAAAATATTTTCAAAGAAGTAAGACTTTAGTCTCAATTATGGAGTTAACTTCCACTAGGCTATTTTCTCGATTTGATGACAAGAAACCTATATGCGCGACTATTCTCATAACTAATAAATGCTGCATCAAAGGTTTTAGGACCCAATTTTCTTTTCTTTGGTTCTGAAAAAAGTACTTTTGCTAAACACCACCACACTTTTAAGTATCCAATGTTAGGTGTATATTATTTCCATAACTCACAGGGAGTCTTACTAGTCTTCTCAGGGGTATTTCTATTTTGAATATGACAAGGTGAGAGGCTAGCTTTCTTTCCCCCCACAAGTTCAAGGATGCTCCCCGAACTTACTAACATGGCATTCATCATCTCTTTAGTGGTTCTATTTTTTTCTTTAAGCTAATTCGTTAGATTCAAGGGAATAAGGAGGAGTGGTTTCATGTATAATTCCATGTTCCTCACAAAAGGTATTAAAGGGGTTGGACTCATATTCTCCACCCCTATCAGATCTAAGTCTCTTGATTTTCTTACTTAGTTGGTTCTCTACTTCATTTTTATACTTGATGAAAGCATCCATTGCTTCATCTTTGTTTCTTAAAAGATACACTTGTATATCTTGAGTAGTCATCTATGAAGGTAATATAAAACCTTACCAATTCCTAGTCATGAAAGCTAGTTTTCTAGGTCACTATGAATCAAACTTGTCTCCGACTCTCTTATATCAATTTGCAAGATTTCTTGTGGTTTTAGATTCCACGCATAATTCACATTTTCCAAAGTTTTCTAAGGACAATTTGGGAATTAAACTTAATTCAACCATTTTCTTAATATAAGAGAAGTTCACATGTCCTAATCTACCGTGCCAAACATCACACGAAACGACTTGTGCGTAAGACTTAAGATGCTTTTATTATTCAAGATTTCTGAAACATTCAACATAAAGAGACCTTGGTTATAATAATCCTTCCCAACAAAAGCATCATTCTTTGTTAACATTATTTTGTTTGACTTAAACATGATCTTAACTCCTACTTTCCTAAGTAGAGACACTGAAACTAAGTTCCAACGAATATCCGTACATGTGAGAACATTATTAAGGGTGAACTTTCCAGAGGTTAGCTTGAGGAGAACTTTCCCTTTGCCAATCATCGGGGATGATCTCGAATCACCCATGAACACTTGTTCCTGTCCTTCTTTCACTATGGTGTAGGAAGTGAATGCACTTCTGTTGCCACATATGTGCTTAGTAGCCCGCAGTCTACTATCCAAATTCTTCATATCAAGTGACCGTGCTCATCTCAGAGGAGACTACTGCTGCAATCACCCTTGCTTCTGCCTTATTTGCCTTTGGTTTGACTTTCTCAAGTCTTTTTCGATTGTGACATTAAGGTGCATGGTGTCCAGGCTTGCCACAAACAAAGCAATTACCTTTCTTTTTAAAGGTAGGATTTTGGACCTTGTTTGATGAGTCGGGCTTACTTGTGGTTTTGTCTCAGTCTATCGAAGCTCAGCCTGGTCTCTCTTCTACCACATTTGCCTTGGAGGATAACTCCTTGGCTCTTTCAACTTTGTCCCTAGTTTTATTTTGTTCTTCAATCCTAATATGTATTATAACATCTTCTAGGGACATTTGTTTCCTTTTGTGTTTCATGTTATTTTTGTAGTCTTTCTAAGAATCCGGCTTGCCCTATACGATAACCAACCACAAAAGGTTCAGATAATTTTATGTCTTCAATGACTAGGTCATTGACCAACATGTGGTAGTTGCGGATTTGAGATGATACATCTCTATCCTCATTCATTCGAACTCTATAATTTCTGCGGCATATTTTTTGTGTTCCAAAGATCTTCTACTATGTATTTTTTAGTCAAAACATCCCAAATTTCTTTTACGACTTTATATTGACAATAAACATCAAATATTTCATTTGTGAGTGTGCTAAGAATGGCATGCCTAACTTGTTTGTTCCCATTTTCCCATTTAAATAAATCTTGTAGAGTCACTCTAGGTTTTGGGTCTCTGGTCAAGATATTCACTAGCCAGTGTCTACAAAGACATCATCAGTAGAAAATAAACCCTTTCTTGCCATCTCTTAAAGAATGTCTCCATTAAAAGGGTCAATCTTGGAAGTGTTGGGATAGGTATGAACTAGGGAGGTCTCCATCAATTCAAGGAATTGAATCTACTTTAAGATTGTTGTTTCTACTATGTCCTTTTTGTGAACAAAAGCTAAGACAATAGTGAGGATGTGTTAAGTACACCAGGAAAGTCCCCAAGTAAGTGGAGGGGTCGCAATGGTCTGCTATAGCCCACTTGCCTTAAGCTCTTATTGTCTTATTGACAAGACTTTCCTAGACATGTACTAACAAGTTACCACTTACAACCTTAAGTTTTGATACCACTAAAGAAGGTCTTTTTGAAAAGATTAGTGGGAGTTTGAATTCCAGCCCAAAACAAACCAAACAAGGAAAATGAGGTAAGATGATTCTATCTAATCGATGGTCGAGGCGTGTATCAGCATTGTCCTTAATGATTTGCCCTCCTTCGCTCAGAACCTTGGTGTAGTAGGGAACGGGCGCTCTACCTCCAGGATTCAATAACTAGATCTTGCCTCGGGTGCACTCCCTTAGTAAGATACAGTAAAACTCAAACAATGATGTTCCTCCAATGTGCTTGCTATAAAAGCACTTGAAACTTATAGAGAGTGCTTAGGAGCACTTGAGAGAAAGAAGAGAGCTTGGAAGCACTTAAGCAAAAGAAGAGTGTTTGGAAGCACTTGAGCAAGAGAGAGCTTGAGAGAGAGATCTCAAGATGAAGTGTGTGAGAAATCAAGGGGGAGGGGCACCTTTATATATGTGGAGTCCCAACAGATCTCTCCACAAAAGGTGCCAAAAAAGCTTGAAAAAAAAATCATATTTCAATTTGACTTGGTTAACAAAACCAATTAAATTAAACTAAATTAAGTTAAATGACTTATTAAGTCAATTTGAAATATCACAAGATATTTCTTCACATTATTCTCACTTAACTCTCCAACAAAGTGCACTCCTTAATTTCAGCATTACTCTAACACTCCCCATAATGTTGAATTACAACCTAAATATTTCCCAAGTATTCAAGCTTGTCTCAGGAGAGCCTTTGTGAACAAATCATCTATCGGGTCATTATTTAAGCCATATTTATGCTCCTCCGCCACCAACTCTCTTATGAAGTGATGTCGAACAAATATTTTCGAAAGTGCTGGTGATACATAGGATTTGACATAGAAATAGCTGACTAGCTATCACAAAGAATGAGTTATCCCATGTTCTTGCATTCTTAACATCAATAAGCACTGCGTGAGCAATATTGCTTGACAAGTCACGAGGTAACAACCACATACTCAACTTCCGAAGATGATGTAGTAATCAAGATTGCTTGAACTCCAAAGATACCGCACTGTAACCAAGGTTAAAGACATAACTGGATTTACTCTTTCGATCACCAAGAGGACCTATCCAATCATTATCAGAAAGCCACATAACACAAGATCATTAGAACTAGAGTACCACAGCCCATAAGAGCTGGTTTCTTTCAAGTATCTGAGTATTCTTTAAGCAGCTCCATGATGAATTCTACTTGGATTTTGCATGAACCGAGACATTAAACTAGCTACATACGTCTATTGAAGAAGGACAAAGATACTTGAAACTGGGAACTAGAGCCAATTCCTATAGCCATAGACCGCTTGTTTTATTCTTTAGAATAATAGGCCTTTTATGTTTAGGAAGATTGTTTATTTGCTCCTGATTTCAAGAGGAAATTGGTTTCGGGCGCTTGTTTAGTTTCGAACACGCTTGACAAGACAATTTAATTTCGCTCAATAAGAAGTAAATCTTTTTATTTATTCCTGATCTTATGAATAATCTTTATTTTTAAGTCCCTTGTCCTATGATATAAAATGCCATTGAAATTGGTTGAAATATTATAACTACCTTGCCAAGAAAAGGAAAAGATTAAATGAAACTTATGTGAAACCCCAGAAAATTTGTACGATTTTGGAAAATGGTAACAGTAATTTATTGAAAAACCGAAATGTTTCTAGATTTCTGATGACGAAACTGGGACTGCTGAAATCGCCTCGCTAGATTCTTAGCTACTCACTGAATTTTGTTGGATTTCGAGGTAGTCGGGATTTCACGTTTTTCGAGACGTGGGGTGTTGGATGACACATGGCAAGGTTAGGGGATGCCATATGGCACCCCAATAGAGTGACACTTGGCAAAGCCATGTGGTCCACTTGAGGGAATGGCTCACAATTAGCCATGAGTGGGAAATAAAATCCCATGGCTCACATTAAGCCATGTGGGTGATAATGTCATAAAAAGGAATAAAAAGGGGGAAAATCAAGGGCCACACATTCGCATTATAAATAAGTGAGAAACTTCCTCCCTTCGACCCATACCTGGCCACGACCATCCAAATGGGAGAGAAAATGGCAAACCGAGAAGAGAGCGAAGGGGGAAATGAGATGAGAAATGAGAAAAGAAAAGAAAGGAAATGAGGAAATGAACAAAAGGAAACGCCTCTCGTAGAGAAAATGTAAAGGAAAAAGGAGAAAGGAGGAAAGGAAAGGAAGATTTCCCTACGGACGGCCTGTGGTTCCACTGGCTCGAGATTAGAAGTTGGTGCACGACACGATCTACGTGTGGAGCTCCAAAAGTTGGAGTTTCACAAACTCCAAAAGGTGTAATATTTTCCTACTTTCATATTTCAAATTTCCCAAAGGCTATAAAATGGTAGGGGTTGCTTATGGAGTCATATAAAATGAAGTTCCAGGCCTTTGGGACTATGTGGCATGGATTTCATGACTGGTTTCACATAGTCACGGATCATGCAGGAGCTAATTAAAACCAAAGTTTCTAGGTGTTATGGTTGTTTTGGCTAGAATGATAATGACGAGAACCAAATCGTTCATGCTTACGAGGGACTATGAAGTGCCCTATTGAATGGTCCCCAAGTTTAATTTGCCATAAGTTGCTGGCCATTTCAATAAATACGCAATATGGTGAATATGTTGATTCATGCTATTTGATGTATTAACATGGTTTGCATGGAGGCAGATTATATGTATAAATTATAATTGTCCATGGTTTGCGAATGTTCATGTATGCCTTTATTCATGCATAACATGAAGGAAAGTGCATTGATATCATGCATTTCATATGCACTGGCCACACAAGCAATAAGCCCGGTGTGGGTATTGTGGTATGGTTTATTCACCGTTGTCGGGTGAATGGGTCGTGAACTCTGGGAAAATGGACAAAGTCCAAGGTAGAGATTCACGAGTGTGTAAATGATCAAATGATAAATCACATGTTTCGGGGCTGAGCGTTGGAGCAGATCCCTCAGGTGAAAGTCCCAAATGTTATTCACTAGACATGAATCCTCACGATGTGAGTTCGCGAAAATGTTTAAAACGCTGCAAGGGCGCCCCATGGTAAACCCGAAATCCGTGGCCCACAAAAGAAAAGGAAAAGAAATATATTTTGATGATAAATAAAAATTGGAGGGTTTTCCAATGGTTTAGTCATGGTGTTAAACACTGATGACTGGTTTTATTCACACTTGGCATTCCAGGTGTGAGGGAGCTCATTGGGACTGTGCCTGTGAGCATGAGGTCGTGATCTCATGTGTACGACATGTGACATTTCATATAATAGCTGAATAATTGTATGGAATGTGATCGATTGTTTATATATGTCATCAAGATATGCATGTTAGGTGGGAGTAACCCCCTGTGAGGGAGATTATCACCACTGGCTTTGTCTACATCCTAATGTAGACCCCTTTCGTGACAGGAGACTAGTGAGCACGACACTCACTGTAGCCGCTGTGCAAAATAAACCAAATACAAGCTTCTGAAAATATTTTTGTAAACATGTATAAATCTTTTTGTAAAATTGTGCATGGAAACTATAAAAAATATAATGATTATTTTCCGTGAGTATGGATGTATGGGTCCGGATGTGGCCATTTTTACTGCGGTTCATTCCAGAGAATGGAGCCAAACACAGGTATAGTAGAGGTTTGACGCGTGGTCAACGAGACCCCTGGATAGGTAATCAAATAACCCAATTTCAATGATCATGATTAGGTCATATTAATCCTAATAGATACATGGTTTAGTGAAAAGTGTGATTTTAAATTCTATCATTCGAACCTATACTGAATGTGTGTGAATCATGTTCGAAGGTAAATGACCAAGAGACCCTTCAAGGCCAAAGGATATCGCGAACCAAACTGGCTGAATTAGTGCATAATGAAGGTATGCACCCAATGCGTGTTCAAGCCAGGTACTTAAAGATTTGGTCACTCATGCATGATCACCAAGATATGGTTTCATATTTAATACACCAAAAGTCCAAACTTTGATAAAATCCCCGGTGGTAACATAAGGCCTTGAGGTAAAAGGAACAGTGTCCATCAAATGTACTCGATCTCGACCGAGGCTGAATACCTATCCGAGAGCTGTTTTATTTAATCAAGAGGGGATAGTTTCACAACCACAACCCTCGAACACCTCAAGAAAATGGAGCTGCGTAGCTGGTAGTCAGTAACTCCCATGTATACGGTGAGATCGATGCTTAGTTATTCATCTCTACCTATATCGCTTTGGGATATGCCTAGAGACCATGATACTTATCGAACTCGATTCCCTTCTAAGCTCAAGCCAAGACACCATCAATCTGTGGAATGGGCGCCAAGCCTAGTTTAAACCATTCTCGATCCTGGTGCTCCTAGGGCGCATGTCTTGAGAAAGGAACCACATAAGTTGAATCTCAGACTAAGTATGTTTGTTTTTATCGGATAATTCTATAGGAACGAGAGGTGGACTTTTTTATGGGTCGCAGAAGAAAGTTATAGTGAGCACTAATGCAAAATTTTCGAGGAAGATTTATGTAAAACAATTTCTGCCCTAGTTCTAAACCATATTCGTATCTCAAGGCTCCAACGCATGTCTTGAGAAAGGAACCACATAAGTTGAATCTGATCATATATTGTTTATCGGATACCCTAAAGGAACGGAGAGAGGTGACTTTTATAGTCTCTGTAACAAAGTTATAGTGAGCACTAATGCAAAATTCTTCTGGCGGAAGACTATGTAAACAATTTCAAGCCCACGAGCAAGGTAATTCTTGAGAGCTTCGACTCACCAAGAATCGCCTAAAACCACCGACTCAGACCTGATTGTGCCATTGTTTCCAAGGTGGTTCACGTAGGGAAAATGAAAATATACTGGCTATGAACAAGCACGAGTGGAACAAATAAGAGAACAACAGGATATACAAGTGGAACTTAACAACAAGAAAATCAATTCAAAATGATCAAGAGGATCTTTCCCAGAGAACCACAACAACGAGTGGAGCCATTGAGTGGAGAACTGACACGCAGTTCATCGAGATATCTTGCTCGCTTAACCACACAAGCTTATAAACTTACTGGAGGCTGGGGTGTGCTGGACTGCAATGGTAAAGAAGCACCGAGGATGTTGGATGCACGTGAGTGGCTCAAAGCCATGGACCATGAGATGGAGCTCTGGTGTATTCTAACTCGCTCCGTCTCTTGCAGGCACCTAAAGAGGTAAAAATGCACGCCCCAACTCTAAGATAGGATGTCAAGGAGGCTTTTTTTTTTTAAAACTTATGAACCTTATTAATTTACATATTCATATAATGTTAAACAATTAACTCAGATACATTCTCAGAGCAAATGATTACAAAATATAAATACAAGCTCCAACAGGAAATGTTCAACATCTAAGCAATACTTTACATTGGTTACAAAATTTATATATAAAATGTAATCTAAAGGTCTTCCAAAGGCACCTATGGATGTGTGGCCTTGATCGCTGATGTGATCACTGCTCTCTCGATTTCCTTCAGACTCTACACGAATTGAATTCCGTGCTGCTTTACGCTTTAGTGAAAATATGACTTCTATTAAGAGTCACCACACTTCTATACAAATGCATATCACCCATATACGCTTAATAAGATTCTTTATCATTTCTATATATATATACTTATCATAAATCATTCCATTTTATCATCCATATTTCTGTATGTCAACTGATTTTACTTTGTTTTGTAATCGTATACTATCATCACAAGCAAAGGCTATGTCTCTCTATACGCGTCATATATTCTCTACATTTCCTTTTCATATACCTGTCATTTCTTTTATGTTTCATGTCCGCATAAACCTTAGAAGCTTGATACGTGAAACCATGAGGGCCCCCGAAGGTGTCAAGTATCATCAGGTGAGCATTAATCACTTATGCTCCTAAGAATATGATATTCATGTATCACTGAGAGACATGATCATCCATGAGTGCCCTAAGAATATGATACCCGAAGGTATCATCACCGTATGAGCCGCTGACCATCCATGAGTGCTCTATGAATATGATACCCGATGGTATCATCATCGTATAGGAGACAAGGATTCATTCATTATCTGATACTGTGGTGACCTTTCTTAATCACCCTGATCCAAACGGATCTACGCCATCACCCAAACGCGGCCTAATATCTCAGATATGTATGTCATGAACAGAACTGCTTTTTCCCTAATAGCATGCCCATCTATCCCTCTACTGTGCTCTACGCAGATAATCAATACATGTATTTTCTCTGCTTAAGATATATCTCTTATTCCCGAATAATTATCATATTCTAAGAATCATACGTGATAAGTATATATATATATATATATACTATCATTTATTCATATCTTTGCATTTTTCATATCTCATTATATTTATAAATAACTACAAGCCACATGAGCTTACTGAAGGTCTTATGAATTCATAATAGTATTCATACAATGAATAACTATGATGTTGTAGTGCCTTTACTTGTTTTTCTGTGTTTCTTTCTGAACTAGATGAGTTCTTAACCCTTTATGAAGTTTATTTTTGATCTTACCAGCGGCTTCGATGAGTCCAAGAACACTCAAACTGAGTTCAAAACCGAAGGAGTTAAGAATTCTTCCGTCGAGGTCATGCGCAGCCGCTCGACGAGCTGACTCGGATCGACGAGCCGAGCTGTCATGGACGAGCTCGCTCTAACACTTCGGTCTGACATCTACTATCCTCCCAGCATATTAATGTATTCTGACTCAATGGCTTTCCGCAGTCCAAGAACACCAAATCTGAGTTCAAACGAAGGAGTTATGACCTTCCGTCGAGGTCGGCGCGCAAATAACCTCGACGAATGACGAAAGACCGCTTCGACGAGTACCGCTTCGACGAGCACTGCCACGGTGACTGTTGCGACGGCGATCGCTTGACGGTTAATCGCTTCTCGACGAGTAATCGCTCAATGCACCGCTTAATAAAGTACCGCTTGACGAGCACCGCTTGACGAGCATTGCTCGATGAGTACCGCTTCGACGAAGTACGCTTGACGCATTACGGACGAGCACCGCTTCGACGAGTAATCGCTTCGACGAGCACTGCTGGACGAGTAATCGCTTGACGAAAGCACCGCTGTTCCACCACTTTTGGATGACCACCGCTTTGACGCACTTCGCTTCACGACCTCTCGCTTCGACGACTTCACCCATTTGACTGCTCAGGTAAAAAGACCATAACTCGTCTACAAGATCCTGACCGAGAAATTGTGCCTAACATCAATTTCATTGATGTGGCTACAATTTCACAGAAGGACTTACTGCCAAATTCTCCTTATTTCTGACCCAAAAACCCGTTCTAAGATCCGGCTATTGCATATGGTCGACAATAGGGAATTTTCTGGGTTCAACTTGCAACTGTATCTTCTCAAACACATATTTGGGGAGCCTGAAGCCTTTTCTCTTAACCCTAACCCTACAAGAAATTGGAGTTTTTAGGGAGTTCCCAAACCCAAACGATACACAAGATAGAGGGTTCTTAACCATGTATCTAAACTTTATAGTCAAAAAACTGTGACTTCCATATCCCATGGGTCCTATACAACCCAAAACGTATCCATACCCATACTCAAATTCCATACAACCCAAGACATGTATCCGTACTAATATTCACAGTCCCATACACACCTAGTTTACATACACATATTCATGATTCCATACTTTTCTATACCAAATCATAGTTCCATGCCAAAACCATACTCCATAATTTTTCTTATACAAAATCCTAGTTCCATACTCGTGATCTTCTTC
Source organism: Tetrastigma voinierianum (assembly GCA_016808115.1). Taxonomy (NCBI): domain Eukaryota; kingdom Viridiplantae; phylum Streptophyta; class Magnoliopsida; order Vitales; family Vitaceae; genus Tetrastigma; species Tetrastigma voinierianum. The sequence continues at coordinate 36,287 of JAEQBH010005743.1, forward strand.
TTCTTTCTTCTTCTTCTTCCTTTCTTTCTCTCTCTTTCTCTCTTATCCGTATTTGCTCTCCTTTTTCTCCAAGACCCAAATGATATTTATTTTGGTCTTATCCTATTTGATCTTATCCCCTTTTATTCTTCACTTGTCCTCCAACTCTTCTAATATTTACAAATCAATTTATAATATTTTTACAATAGCCTCTAATCTTCTTATATATTTGTAATTTGTAACTTATGCATATCTTATCTCTGTTTTATCTTTATTTTATTCCAAATAAATATACTTTACGCTTATTATACCCAAAACATTTTATAAAACCTGCTAGTATACCTGGGGATGTTACAACTCTCCCCCCCTTTAAAAGAATTTCGTCCTCGAAATTCATACCTGATTCGAAGAGTTGCGGATACTGTGCTCTCATAGTTGCTTCTGGCTCCTAAGTAGCTTCTTCTCTACCGTGGTGTTGCCAGAGAACTTTCACTAATGGTATTTGTTTATTCCGCAACTGTTTCACCTCTCGAGCCAGAATGGTATTTGGCTCCTCGTCATATGACAAATCTTCTTATGCTTGTATCTCTTGCATTGGTATTGCATGCACTCCATCGAGCGGCATTCGAAGCATCGACACATGAAACACATCGTATTTTTGGGCTAACTCCGTAGGGGAGCTCAATCGATAAGCCACTGTGGCCAATACGCTCCAAAATCTCATACGGGCCCTACGAACCTCGGGACTCCACCCCGCTTCTCACCAAACCTAAGAATTTTCCTCCATGGTGATACCTTTAAGAAGACCTTGTCTCCCACTTTATATTCAATATCTCCTCTTTAGGTTGGAGGCATTTTGTCTATCACCAGCCGCCTTTAACCTCCGCCGAATAACTCAGACTTTCTCTTCTCAGATTCTTTTACTATGTCCTGACCTATCGCTTCGGCTTCATTCAATTGCCTAACACATGTGGAGTTCTACATTTCCGGCCATACAAAGCTTCATATGGTGTCATACCAATGCTTGACTGAAAACTATTGTTATAGGCAAATTCCATTAAGGGAATATACCTATCCCAACTTCCCGAAAATTCTATGACATAACCTCGAAGCATATCTTCGAGCACTTGAATCAATCTCTCAACATCGTCTATCCGCTTCAGGACGGAATGCTGCATTAAAATCCAAACAGAAAGGCTCAGCAAGCCACCACTCCTTCCAAAACTCGATGTAAATCATGGATCTCTATCCGACACAATAGACAATCCAAGACACCATGCACCGCACAATCTCATCATGCCATAACTCAAATAGTCGATCACAGAATAATAATCCTGACCGTATAAATGGCCTAATTTTGTGAGTTTATCTATAATCACCCGCATTGCAAATATGTTTTGTTGTGTGAGGGTAAACCCTTAGCAATAAAATCCATGGTACGTTATCCCACTTCCATCGAGGAATTGGAAGGATTTAACAAACCTGTGGGCACTTTCGGGTGTTCACTTTTGACTTGTCGACACGCCAAACACTTGCACACATACTCAAATATTATTCTTTTAATCTTTCCACCAATAAACTGTCTTCAAGTCCTATACACTTATTCTCTCCAGATGCATGGTAAATAATCGTGACATGAGCCTCAAATAAAGAATCTCTTTGCTTTAGCTTTATCATTTGGCACACATAATATGTTAGGAAATCTGAACTTCCTTCTTTCTACAAAAATTTGGTCTTGTCGCATCTCTAACCATCATAGGTTTTACCTTAGCTCTTATCATTTTCTGCGGCATCTATAATCATTTTGCTACAAAAAGCGGGTTAAAACTAATTGAACTAACACGGCTCCATCATCTCCCTAGTCTCAAATCCTTTGTGCTGGTGACATTGCTACCATCTTTAAAGGCAAGCATCGGCTTACTATATTGGCCTTCCAGGATGGTAATCTATGATGCGATCATAATCCTTTAATAACTCTAACCACCTCCATTTGTCTCCAAATTTAACTCTTTAAATTGCAAGTACTTGAACTCTTATAATCGGTGTAAATTTACCCTTTTCCGTATAAATAGTATATATTTTAAAGCAAACATACATTAACTCTAAGTCATGAGTGTAGTTAAATTTTGTTAAGTGTGGCTTCATTGTTTTTGGGCGCATCGCCACTGCTTTCCCATCTTGCAAGTCTGCGCTCTACAGCCCAATACATGAAGCATGCTATACAAATATACTCTTTTGCCGGGTAAGTGGTATCTTTGGTCTTAGCGGCATCCTTTCAAGCCGACTATTGACGTGTGCGTCCCATAAGCTTTTATTGCGCTGCGAACAACGGAGGCGGTGAGCTATGACGAAAAGCCTCTCACAAATCTTCTATAATAACGGCTAGATCAGAAACTCTCACCTGATTACATTTGAGGTGATTTCCAACTCCTATTTGCTTAGTGTGCGCGGGGATCACTCTTATACTGGGGCACAATGCAGCTTTCTAGAATGAGACTTTCTTTAGCCAAAATCCACATTTCACTGACAGCACTTTTCTTCTTTTCTCTTAACGTCTCTAAGACTATTCTATAAAGGTGTGTTCTTTTCTGTACCTTGTAGAATACACCGGAATATCATCCGTAAGCCTGACAAATTTAGTCGCCATAGGGTGGGCCCAGCAATGAATCATGAATCTGCCGGGGTGTGGTGCTTAAATAGCATGGCCCGCTCCTGTGATATCGGGTTCTGTCTCAGTCTTTAAGCATCTCAAACTCCCACCCTCCAAGCGATAATACTGATGCGAGTCTATCTTGAAAAGACACGCTCTTTGTTTGGTCATATCTTTAATTCTCGTCAATAGATTGCTTGTTTTCCTGTGCTTTTATTGATCTGCAGCAATGATGCATAAGTAAATTCTATCTTCTTCACAAATAGCAGGTTTTCCAGGGGGATCTGGTCGGATAAATCCTTTATCAAAGTTCTTCTAATTGACTCTTTAGCTCTTTAGAAACTCAGTTCAGACATCATCTGATTTTATAAACATAGAATTTATTCGCGTCTGGGCTATGGCTAAGTCCACCTCTCATATAAGACTCACAGCTTCTGGGGTACATGGAAATTCCCGCCTCTTTGCGGATCTTTTCATCAACTTGGCCCTGTGAATCATGTGTCAACTGAGTATCTCCGCATCTTTCATATATTCTCACTAAACGCTTCATTGGAATGACATTGAGCATTACACTTCCATTGTTGTGCTATTACCAACCCCAGTACGGTGACATTTCGACACACAAATCAACTTTATCTGACTGGTAATAAATATTGCATTATTGATCGTTACCGAATAGAATTAGAAAACTCGAAAGATGGTAAGGTTATCAAATCAACGAAATATGTTTGCTCAACAGTAGGTTATTTCATATATGTTGTTTCCACACCCTACTTTGTTTTTTAAGCGGACTAGTTATATATATGTACTAATTTTCTGTAATCAATGAGGACCTACCCAACCAAACTACATTTTTCCCTTTTATGAATGGGGCTAGATCAAGTCGATCAATAAATTGCATTTATAATATATAATATACCTTCTGCTCTTATAGAGCATTCTGATCCTCAAAGGCTTATAGCATAACAACAATCTTTGATCTTTCTCAAACCGAGGGCTGATCACGATCTAAACTGCCGCATATTGTCCCACTATAGAGATCAGACCCTCATTTGCCAGAATCTGATTCGAAAGTGTGCGATCTTTATACCACTTCCTTGTTGAAACTGTTAACCTCAGCTCAGAGTTGTGGCACCAAATGTTCAAACACCTAAACCACCCCACTCATGCCTCCTGCAACTCAAATACATATATGTAGTTGCCAGGAATTTCGGATCGCCGGCTTTCTTGCATAAGTCTTTGCTGGACCACGGCCAGCTTCATTGTGGTTATATTCTGATTAATTTGGAACTCTGTCTTTTCCCGGAGAGCGAGAAGCTACAGAAGCTTCTTCTTTTAGAAATCTTGTGCATCATTTCTGGTTCTCTGCTCATTGACTTGGACCAGCGCGATGAAATCCGGTTTGGAAGTCATGGTTTTGATACTGGTTGGAGATCATGGTTATCCTCAAATTACTTTTCCATGAAACCTGGTGAGACCAATTAAATTTGCACCACTCAGATGGCAAATTCTTTTTATAATGATAAAATGCTCCTTTGCTTCCATTGAGCTTGTTTCTTTGAATCCCTTTCATCCCAGGCAGCTTGTTTTCCGAACTCTTTGGATAAGAGAATTCCCATGAGTTTGAGATCTTAGTTTCCTTGTTTACCAGATGGTATACCTACTTCTGATAGTGATTGCTGTAATCTGCTCTAAGTGGAGGATATCTCTTTACCTCTTCATACACCCTAACTTTTCTAACTTGGGTGGCCTTTCTCACGACTCTTGAGCTCATTACTACGATTTCTCTCATCTTGATCTGGGCTTTGGAGGGTGATCTATCAAGCTTGAGCCATAGTATTGCGATATTCAGCCAAGGCTTATTGAATCATGTTTACCATTAACAGTTAAATGATAAGCATATTCTCTTGGTTAACACTCTCAGAAACTGCCAGGAAAATCCGCCATAAAACAAGACTATCCATCGAGGCCACATTACTAAACATGACTTTCTATATCTCTCTCTATTCAAATGGCCTAAAACCTAGACTTTTCCAGGAAAGCACTTCCGACCTCGGCTGCAGTACCACTAAAGCTGACCTTAACAGTATAGATATCAGTAAGATTATCTCTTTTTTGGCTTTATAACCTTCCGCCACATAATTTATATAATCTTCAAACAATTATTCAATATTCTACATTAAATATGGATTACAAATATAATCTCAGCTCCAAATATAGGTATTTATTATCTCTAATCTTAGCTAATTACAAACTTCTTCTAAATGAAGTAAAGGTCTTAGGTGGGCACTATGGATGTGACCATGTTGCTGATCTGGATTACCAGTTCTCCATTTGGTTTCTCTTATTTGGTTGAACACGATATAAAACTTATATGGTGAGGTCTCTGAAGCTTATTCAGTGCGCGCCATGCATTCACCTGCCGCCTCGCATTCAATTCCCATCGAACGCGCTGCCGCCTCGCAAACACGGTTCATTCTTTATCATCATACACCATACTTTCATGTCAACTTGTATTTTACTTCTTGTTCTTTCGCTTGTATGCTATCATCACGCCGTAGTCTGTGGCTCTCACCATCATATCATACTCATTCTCTGTTTCTTTGCCTCATCGTTTATTTTCCAGTTCCATATGCATAAACCTTAGGCGGATCTGAAGTATGAGGCACAGAGGTGTTGTATCATTGTGTGAAATGATATTGCTATGCCCGATGTCCCGTAATTTTGAGTGCTAATCATAATAAACGAGTGGAGAAAGTATCCTTGAGTCTTGGTGACCATGATCTTTAGAAGGTGTCATCGACAGTATGTAGGTGATATCAAACGGTGCAGTTGACCGATCTAGAGATTAAATGTCTCATGAAGACAGGTGTTCATTCATGAGTCTCGAGCCTTTGGTGCTGGATTTTGATCCAGCAGGATCTGTATGTCTGAACTAACGATGAATCTGTGCATGTATCTTTGACCAAACTAACCTGAGCGTAACATATACCACACTTTAGGTTCTGTAGACCAATTAAATATGTGTTCATTTTGAGTATATCTCTTGTTCACAGTAATTATTATTATTGATTAAATCATGTGTGAATCTTATATATATATATATATATATATATATACCATATATATCTGTATATATATATATATATATATATATACTCTGCTATCTCTCTATACTCTTATCTGTTTCTTCCTATCTTGCATTTTCATGTCTCAATTTATCTTACTAAATATTCTTGCCGTAATAGTAACCCAGACTATTCTTGATTGCCGTGACGTTCTATGCTGTTGAATAAACTGCGGTATGTAGCGGTGCCCTGCTACGACAGTAACACGGGAGATTCGGATGGTTCCAGCCTTATAACTTATTGCGTGGTTCTTGACAATGGAAACTTGCCGGTCGAACATAATCAGGTTCAAACGAGGTTGTGACTTACCCAGGGTTGGGTTGCATCACGGTCGGTCTTGACTGGCGCGAACGACGAACCGACTGTCGCCGGACGACTCGGCTCTAACGCGTCGCCATCTCGGCGCGCCGTTATCGTTCGCCGACTCAATGGGCGCCGCGGATCGAAGAACACTCGATGGAGTTCGGCGAAGGTTATGACCTTAGGGTTGAGTCATCGCGATCAGCCTTGACATTGACAAACGCATTTGACCGTCCACGTTGACGATGCTGTTGGCGAAGCTGTTTGGCGATCTTTGTTTGGTGCGTTAAAACTGACTGATCGCTGTTGATGACGTGTTGGCGATATTGTTGGCGGGCGTTGTTTTGGCATTCAACGGAGGCGTGACATTTGTGACATTGCCGTTGATGATATCGACGTGACCCTCACCCGTTTGTTGTGGGTAAAGACCATAACCAGTGCCACGAGTGATTAAAGGAAATTCAAGCCTGGCGTCAGATTGTTCGTGTGGCGATCTGGAAGTTGCCAAATCTTCATGTTTGACCAAAAGCCCGTTCATAAGATCCGGCTGCCATAATTGATAGTAGAAAGATTTGCGGTTCAACTTTGCAACTAGACCGCTTCAACGCATCAGTGGGTGACGCCGCTCTGTAACTCAACACGAGAAATGGTTGGGGTTTCTGACCCAAATCGCCACGAAGTATCTGGCTTTGCCGTTAAACCTGAACGCCTCGCGCGGTTTCGCCACAGCCCGGCGTGTCGCGCATACTCCGTGCTTCACGTGAACATTGTATCATACTGTATTGGTTCACTTCCCCACACAGTTTACTTTTATATTCTTGGTTCAACCCTTTTATATACCAAATCATAGTTACCACAAACTTCACCATTTATAATTTTCATACAAAATCATTACTTTGATTATTATGCCTTCTTCTTCTTCTTCTTGCTTTCTTTTTCTTTCACTCTCCCAGTAGTATTTATCTCATATCAGGGTAAAATGAATGCTGTTTTGATTATCTATATTAGTCTATCCCTTTTCTTCATTTGGATCATAACTCTGCCTAATATTTCAAATCATTTGTATTTTTCTGCCTTTCAAATCTCTATACTTTAATGTTTGCATTTAACTTAATACATTATTACACTTTTTGTTTTATCTTTATTTTTGTTTAAATAAAACCTCTTTTTGATTTAATATACTATTCATTTTATAAACTGTTGTGATATAACATTTGGATATTAAAATAAGTTTCAGTGGATCTCAAAGAGAAAAAGGCATTGGATGGGAGTAGAAACAGTAGTTGGTGGCAAAGGTTATACCGAAGGACAGACCATGAAGAACCTTTTAGCCTAACCGCCATGCTTGTAATCCGCAGGATTCTTTTGGTATCTTTGATCTGAAGTCAGGATTTAGCGAGATCGATGTCAAAACAACATTTTGAAGCCGGTTGAAGGACATCTGATAAGCCAACTGGAAGGGTTCATAGCTAGAGAGGCAGAACAAAAATGTAGTTTTCAAGGTCCATTTATGGACTAAAGCAACATCGAACATGGAACATTCGGTTTGAATAAGCCACATAACTTTTATACGGTTTGAGAAGGTCAAAAACACTAATGTTTAAAGGATCAAAGGTACAAAGAAAGCGTTTCCTAGTCTTCTCGCGGAATGGCATTTTTGTCGGAAGCTTGGCGCGAGGTGTTATCTGATGTAAGAATCAGTTGCAACAATTTGATATGAAAGATTTGGAAGAAATAACTATATTCTGCCAGTAAACTTCCTCCCAAAGACTGAATATGATTGGCAGTGCTCTAAACTTTATATGGAGAGATAAATTCTATTGGGTTGTATGGAAGAAAATTCCAGAAGGAACTTTACCCTTAAGGCATGGAGTTCAGCCTCTTTCTAAAGGCAATCACCAAAACTCTTGACTGAAGAAAAACGTATGGTAGGATTCTGCTTTTAGCGACGATGGGTGATCTCATGCATGCCATATTTATATTACTTAGTTAGATTTACATAATAGTGAAGAATAGTTATTGGTGTCAATCAGATCAGAAAGAACATTGGATTATGAATTAAAACATATTATCAATCTAAAGACAAAGATTATATATAGCATAATTCTAGTAGACCTGAAGTGTATACAAGAGGAAACCAGGCTATTAAAAGAAGGGCTTGAAAATTTGCACCAATATCAAACTGAGGAATGCAAAAGAATTTAAGCAAGTCTTATACGATAAAGCGCCCAAATAGAAGGCAGCTGGCGAGGGGTTCCTTAGCCTGGTATAGGAGAAAGATGAAATCTTCAAGGCGAAACTTAACCCAGATAGTTAAATGGACAGGCGTTGCCTTCCGGCACTGCATGTTTTCCTTTATAGGAAAGCGGTATTCCAAATGAAATTGTGCGGTAAAGGTGACCAAAGAGCCTAGAATCGTAGGCCTCCAGGAGGCTATATAGCGCTTCTTGGCTTCAATGATTCAAGAGGTGTGCGCCAGACGGGACTCACTTGACCTATATTTCACCAGCATTTTTTCTTTTTGTTTTCTCATTCGCCTTCTGCGATTGCAGCAATAATAAAAAAAAATCCTTTTACATATACATACTCCTTGCAGGTGGTTATTATCTTTCTAAAATTGTGCTTCTCAATATAAACCAGCTTATACCTATTCAAAATAGGAGATTGCGGGAGCGATCACGTTGGCATTATCTACGAGGGTTAAAACCTTGCTGATGCAGGATGTCTGTCCTCTATCAGCATATTACCTTGTACCTACGGTTAAAACGTGCTGGTGGAAACATATCTGAGGACGACCAATAACTATGATGATCTGGCAAATACACTTATCTTATCATTTCCTTATAACGTGCATATCACGTGACGTTGACATATTCACTTCATGTGTTTAGCTTCTGTTACCGTGCATCATTTGATCTATTCTCTTATAATGGTTCATATTGCATATCTGTACATTGTATGTCTTCGTAATACATATATTACTTTGTGGTTTATATCTTTATACAGGTTATTTATGTTCTATTTTCATGCCTTTATTATCATAACTCTTATTCATATGATTCATACTAATATTTTCATATATTGTTTTCTGTTATACTTTCATATGCACCACGCTTTGTATCGTACTTGTTCGCCGCCTTTTAATTAATAACATGCTTTGTACTTTCCATATCTGTATTCATATTAACTTTGATCGACACATTTCTTTTATTTTATCATATCATATTCAGATGTTATAATCTCATCGGCTGAAACTTATCATCACATAGGTGCTAATAGTGGAGATCATTTTATTCCTTTTTTCATGTCGCCACTAAATCTATTGTTTTTATGTTTCATGTTTTGTATCTGCATAACCTAAAATGGATAAAGAAACTATAAGGGCGGAAAACCCTCTACTGTCTTAACGGTGGTCTATAAAGGCCGAAAGCTGACTACCATTAATGAAACAATGACCATCTATAAAGGCGAAAGGTAGTGACGTACCAACGGTATTGATCATTATCTTTGAACTTATTTTTAATAATACAGAATGCCACTCTGCAGGTTCTAGCGAACGATCCCCATTTATTACGCGCACATACATATCTCATCTACACGGACACTATTGTTATATATATCGATGAGATATAAAACATATTTATTTCGTTTATATCGTATGTTTGTGGTTTTATCTTGTTGTTCTCATATTTATTTACAATGCATATAATTATATTCTGTGAACTGGTTCTTATTATCTTACTATGATCACTATAATATATCATGAATGCATCTATGCCTCTTATATTCATATATTCATATATATATATCTTTATATATTCTATATATGTTTTATGCATCATATTCTTTATCGTTTCTCATGATTTAACTATTCATGCCTTTCTATGTTTTTATCATGTATGTGCTTTTACTCATTCATGTTCTTATCATGTTTCCAACTCTATTCGTTTATGTATGACGTCATATATTCCATATATATACTCTTATATTCATATCTAGCATGACATCTTATATCTTGTTAACATATTGTGTGCTTTTGCATGGGATTATCATATCGCATTTCGCGCCTGTACATTCCTATGCGTGTTTTTCTTGTTTCTTTATGGCGCACTATATCAGTGAGATCTGAAACGAGACTCTTCACTTTGATGCGTGGTACTTTCATCTACTCCTTTACATATCCGTCCATATATTGTATTCTTGTTTCATCTACATCATTTTTACTTTATGTGTTAGTGCTTTAACTTGACGTTATTACCTCGATTTTAACAATTTAATTTACTGAATAATATATGACTTTCAATACCATTAATAAAGCATATGGTTAGATTCTAGAACTCAGTGAGCTTTCATGGTCCAGAATACCATAATGGAGTCTAACAGAATAGAGTTATGCAGAATTGCAAGCCCTTGAAGAATAGTATGACCTGTGAGTAAATTGTGCTCTGTCTTTTGTCATTTCCAGTTATAAGATTAATATTATATCAGCCCCTGTATTATGGATTCTAGACTCAAGAAGGCTTTCATGAGTTAAGAGAACACCCAAACGGAGTCTAGAGTTAATGCAATGCTAACCATGAAAAAATGTAACTTGCGCCTGGTGCAACACTTAATCACAATAACATCCATTTCAGTGTGTATAAGCTCAAGATTGTATTAAACATGTAAACACACGACATAAAATAATACCTACAATCAATCCCAATCACCAAAAGTAGATAAATGACTTTATATCAAGTATAAATTCTACAATCCATACCAAAGGAAGATTTCATACTCTAACAGTAATTTCACTCTCTACTTTCAAAATCTCTTGTAATAATGAGGTTCATATAAAAGTCTAAATCCACTAACCTGTATCTTACAAACCACCACTCAAATTCTTATTCTTATAAATATACTAAACTAAAAGTCCATGAGCTATACTGGACCACTTACAAAACCAAAACCACACGTCAAGAGGAACCTACCAAGGTGCAAATCCTATAACTCCACCGTGTTCTATATAGCCAAGGATCTTCTAGAACCATAAGAGATCCAAATCCATACCAAACTCCAAAGATCCATAGTTCTATTTATCACACTCAGACTATGTTCATGTTTATGCCTATTCCATATGGCATTTCATATACTTGTACAAAGATGATGTCTCCGTATTCATACATCATTCATATATTCTTATTCCTTTATGAATCTATTTAATTCAGAAATTGTAATCATTCCAATTGAAGCATCTAAATCCAAAGTCATGACATTTTCATGTCAACTAGTCAGGTTTACCGATTTTACCCGGCGACAGTTTCAGAATATCTATTTTCAAAGGCTTCAGTTCCATATTTGACATTCTCGGTTCTTGTACCCTTTAAAGCTATGGTGCTAAGGTCTCCTCCAACTGGAATCACCCAAATCGAGCGACCGAACTTCGTTAATATCCTAAACAACCTGACTACTCTATGATCAAAATTGAAGGGTAATTTGGCTTGCCACGGCTCCACTTTTGAGTGAATTGGGCCACTTAGAGGGCATAATTTTAAGGTACCTATTTGAGGACAAGTTTGGTTTTCCTTGGAAGTCTATTTTAACCAGAAACTTGAATCACTCAAATCGGATAAGAAATGAGCAAGCTATGGCTAAAATACAAAAAACTGGTTTTAAAACAGAAAAACAGGCAATTACATGCACCAAAGACATGCCTCGAATTTTGCCTCTAGAATGCGGCTTTTCTCGCACTTTTACCATATTTTTCTTACCCAATTCAACTCTATACTTCATATACACCTCAAACCATTTATTATGCATCTTTAATCTCTTTTCACTAAATCCTTTCACTACTTATCTTATTTCAAAAATCTATCATGAATTACTCTCAAACCCACTATAATATGGATCCTAACCCATACATAACCCTAACTCAATTACTTGCCATTGAACTATGAAGCCATCCTCAAAGAGAGGATTTCATATGCTTCTTGTACTCTTTAAGGTTTTATCCACCTTACTTTCCATAATTATTGGTTTAGGATGAAATCCTAGCAAAACCTCAGTTCGGGGCAAGATAATAATCATACAAATTCCATATGATCCATACTAGAATTATACCCAAGGTTAGTTCCATACAAGTCTAGACAAAATGGAATCCATACTTTTCCAAACTAAAACTAGACTTCCATACCAAAAAAAAATCATAGAAATCCATATCATAAACTGCACCTTTTTGCTCCTCCATCTTCTTCCTCTCTTCTTTCTTCCTCTTCCTCTTCTTCTTCTTTCTCTCTTTCTCTCTTCTCTCCCTACGGTTTGTTTTTCTCCTCCAAATGAGACCAATTTGGTCTTAAATCCCATGTTTTGTTAAAGGCCATGTTTTTGCCGTCAAAAACCCATTTTTGCTTTTAATCCTTTTCATTTTTTGCATTGTCCCCCCCATTTCTCTCTCTCTTATCCTTTCTATTCCAACTTTCTATTTGCCTTTAATCCCATAACTTCTTCTATTTACATTTCATTTTTAAACATTTCATATATTAACCCCTAGTCTTTTCCCTTTATGACCACTATACCCCTTGCCAGAATTACATATTTACTCGGCTTTATTATTAATCTCGGTCTCTCGTTTTATTTCCGAAATTCATATTTAGTTTTTAATATACCCTAAACAAAGCTCAAAAACTCCAGTGTATTTCACGTTACACCCCCAAATCACAAGGCATCAAGAACATACGGCTAGATTTTCTTCAACTTCGCTGCACAAAGGGCACCTACTAGCCAATTGGAAACCCCTTTTTTTTAGATTCTCTGTTGTAAGGATTTTTCCCCATCGAACCTCCCACACAAAAAGAAAACTTACTTTGAGAGGCACTAAACTGTTCCATATTAGTTTCCAAGGGCTTGTTCCATTTGAATCACTTTCCATGGGCCCAACCTTGGATTTCCCCTGACAGTTTTAGTAAACCAAGCACCATCTTCCACCAAATATTTAATTATGATCACCCCTTTCCAAATGGTGCTCTCCTCCTCAGTAAACCTCCAAACCCACTTTCCCAATGAGGCTTTATTAATCAGGGAAAGATCCCTAACACCCATCTCCCCCTCTATCCTTCCTAGAGCAAACATTTTTCCACCACCAAATGAAACTGCTTGACAAGGCCGTTCTCCCAAAGAGAGTTTCTCTAAATTTTCCAACCTTTTTTTACTCCCTAGGTACAAGAGACAATGTAGATCGGGAGGTTGGAGAGGGTGCTCTTTAAGAGAGTTAATCTTCCACCTTTTGAGATATAATATATCTTCCATTTTGCTAACTTTCCCCTGAATCTTTCTTCCACTCCATCCCAAATTGAAGCAGAGTTGCACCTCAATCCCAAAGGGAGGCCCAAGTAAGTTGTTAGGAGGTTCCCCGTATTACAACCCAATTTAGAAGCTAGAGAATCTAACTATTCCAATGTCACCCTACCCTTACAATGACTTTCTCCAAATTAATATTCGGCCCAGAAATGGCCTCAAACCATAAAAGAATCCAGCTTAAATAAGCCATATGATCCCTTGAGTCTTTACAAAAAACCAGTGTTGTCTACAAACAGTAAATGGTTTATGTGCCTTTCTTCTCCATTTATATTCACAAACTTATGGACTGCCAAGAAACCTTCTGAAGTTGCTGTCTCCATTAGAACTGAAAAGACTTCCATACCAAGAACAGAGAGATATGGGGACAAAGGATTACTCACAACTCCCCTTGAAGTGGAAAACCAACAAAGGCCCCATTAACTAAGATAGAAAGAGGCAGGTTACACACTGTTTTATCCATTTCACCCATTTCCCAGCCTGAAACATCTTCTGAAGCACCCCAAACAAGACCATCATGCGATCATACGTTTTTTCTATATCCAATTTATAAGAGAATTTTCCTTCTTATTCACCATGGAATCTATTACCTTATTAGCTATTGTACATCCAAAATTGGCTCTACCTCTTTACAAAAGCATTCTGAGCTAAAGGACTGTGCTATTCTTACCACCTTTAAGTCTATTCAGAAAGACTTTTGCCAAGAATTTATACAAGACTACCCAATTAAACTAATACTGAAGTCCTTAAGTCCATTCTTTCCTTTTAGGATTCATGACTATAAACGTTGTATTTAGACTCCTAACAAATTTCCCAATTTCATGGAATTCTTGGAACATTCTCATTACATCCTCCTTGACTATGTCCTAACTGAATTGCCAAAACGCTAAGGTGAGGCCATCCGTGTTAGGAGCCTTGTCTTCGTTTAGATTACTCAGCATAGATTGCGCTTCTTCCAATGAAAAAGGTACCTCCAGATCTGCAGCTTCATCCTCATTCAGCTTGGAAAAAACAAGGCCATTGAAGTTTGCTATCCAGTCTCCCTTATCTGTAAGCAAGTATTTGAAAGCATTCACAATGTTGTCTCAGGGCTCTTTTCTCTATGGTCCATACACCATTGATTTTTAGCTTCCTAATTTGGCTTTGCCTCTTATAGGAATTGGTCATCATATGGAAAAACCCTGTGTTTTTGTCCCCTTCTTTTAAACAAATTTCCCTTGTAGAAAGACTTCTCTGAGTTTCAATTTTATCTCAATGGGCCACCTTCTCAAGGGCTTCCTTCTTTTTCTCTTCCACTCTTCTAAAAAATGTCTTTGTTCTAGCTCTTGAGCCTAATTTTTAAGGCTTTGATCTTTTCCATCATAATGTAGCTACCTAAACCAAAGACCTCTGTGCTATTCCACCATACTTTTATAAAGTTCTTGAAGCCATTCGTCCTCAACTACATATTCTCAAATCTGTATGGCATTGGCGCACCATGTCCCCACCCCCTTCTAACATCACTAGGAAGTGGTCCAAAGTTGGTATGGGAAGCAGGCTTTAAATCACACCTCCAAAAAATAAGTCTCATCCATCAGTGACTAGGAACCTATCTAGTCTTTCCATTCTTTGATTGTCTAAGCCCCATGACTCATGAACCCCCCCTAAGAGGGATGTCCTTCAACTCTTAGCTCATCAATAATTTGGGAAAATCTTCATGATACTGTAATCCTTCCTTCTCTATTTTCCTCAGGGAAACTGAATTATGCTGAAGTCCCCCCTATGACCCAAGGTTTCCCCCACATGCCCTTTATTGCACCCAACCCCTCCCACAAACAGTCCTTATTTGCCCCTATCGATGGGCCATAAACAGTAGTAAACACCCACCTAAAATCATCTCCGCAATTTTTGAATTTACAAGAAAGCAAGAATTGTCCTTCCTCAACCTCTAGCAACCGGTGTAATCAAGAGTCCCAGAAAATAAGAATGCCGCCAACCGCTCCCACCGCATTACTGGCTACCCATTCCACAAATCTGCCCACTCTTAAACTCCTAATCAGCCCAAGGAGAGTCCGTTAAGCTTTGTCTCCTGAAGGCAAATACATTCACTTTCTGCATCCTCATAAAGGCTTTAATAACTCTTCTTCTCCACACATCAACCTTAACACATCGAACACATCGTCACAACGAACGGCAACGTCATCACACATTAACAACAACAACACAACGGCACTAACACACCCATCCGGGGCATCATAAACCACAAATGTAAATCCCTTGCCTTTCTAGAGGCTCCACTTCTAAATTTTCTTCCCTCATTTACTGTCTACTTCAGTTTTTTCAGTTCCCTTTCGTACCTAGTGGATCCATTAACCCCTTTCCCCTAGCCCTTGATTCTTCTTTTATTGACCTTTGTCATTAACTCTAGAAACTCCCCTTCAAAACCTTCCATCGATAAACCCATACATTGGCTGAATTTTTTGAGGAAACTTCCTTCCACGACAAGTCTTCTTGATCCCCTCCATTACTTTCCATATCCTCATCTTCGTAGTGGGTACCCATAAAGTCCTCCCTTCAACAATATCTCTACTTAGGATCATGTTCTCCTTCCCTATCCCATTAGACACAACAACTCTCAATGGTGTTTGGAAGGAAGGCGTACCAAAGAGTCTCTTCGGGGAAGAGCCTTGGTCTAAAAAAGAAGTAAGAGGAAGAGGTGACTGACAAGGGAGATTATGAACATACCTTCCCATCGAAATTTATTTTTTATTTTTTATTTTTCTCTCTAGCGTCTGCTTTGACCTCCATCTCTACGCTTTCTTCCTCCAACGGACCTCCTTTATCCTTGAGTGAGCCTTCAACGCTTTTGAAAGGGTGTTTCCCATTTAGTCTAGAACCCGTGCCCCCTTTAGAGCCAGATCTCTCCTATGAATTCGACTTTTTATTTAACAGGCCATCACTTTGGCCCCAATCCTCTACTCTTCTTGAAGAGGAGGTTGGGCCTTCACAGGTGGGCTGGACCTCCCGACCCTTTTAATCTTCCACTCAGGCCCTCTAGAAATGAACTATCTTCAAAGGGCTCACCAGATAAGCTCGCCCTCCTTAGCCCGCCCACTCCTCCTATCGGCTCCTTATCCTCCAAAAGCAGTTTGGAATTGGGTTTCTCCTCCCACCGACCCACTTCAATCCCAGCATCGCAAACCCAAACTTGCCCTCTCTTTTCAACTGTCCCTTCCCTCTGATGCCGCAACAGGTTATCATGACCATTCTCAGCCCAACTCCACGCTCGCTGTCTAACGCGTGTATGAGCGTCATCTCTTTCCTCTTTTCCTTGGTTTGCCTCTCTTATAGCATCTCCAAAGGACTCAACAAATAGCTATTTTTAGCTATTTTGTTGAGTCAATTAAAAAAACTAGGGCTCCAATCCGCTCGCTACCCCGCTCGTGATTTTGCCTCCTCACCTTCTCCCTCAACAAATGTAGCGAGCGTTTCTCGCTCAGCAGATCTCTCCCTCCAAAATCCTTGGCCAACGTCTTCTCTAGATCCACTGGATCCAGCGACACCGGCAACCACAAAAACCTAGCATCAGCATCACCGACAGCCACAAAAACCTAGCATCAGCATCACCGGTCACTTCTTGATTCTTCTTCTCTTCCAAACCCACGTTTCATCTGTTCCTCACTTGATCAGATCCATCATCGCTTCCACATTTCGGCTCAGATTTTCTCCAGTTAGGTTTTTTTTTTTTTTTTTTTTTGTAAATTTTTTTTGAATCGACTTCTACTTTTTAAAGATTTTCTTTAATTTTGATTTTCATTGTTTTGGGTTTGGATTGCTTGTCTTAATTTGTTTCTGAATTCCTTATTTGGATTACTTTTATCTTTGCTGTTTTTCTTTAAAGGCAAAAAATTATGTTTTTGTTATTTTGTGTCTATAGTTTGAGGGGAAACACGATGGGTTCATGAAGCATTTGTCTTTTCCTTAGCACTACATTGGAATCATCGTTTTATTATCATTATTTCCCGCTGTTATAATTGTTATTTATTTACTAGTAAATGTTTTTTAATTCTTACATTTTCAGTGTTAACCTGTGCTCTGTTTTAACAGTTGGGACTAGGATTATGTGTTGTGGTCTTGTGAATGGAAATTGGGTATTTTTTGTAGCCTTGTAAATGCGGGTTTCTTTCTTGTTTTTGTGGGTGTCTAGCAGAAAAACCCCAAATTGGGGCAGTGAAAACGTGAATTCATGAAATCTTGGTGTTGCTCTGTATTTTGATTTCATTATTTCTTTGCAGAAAACGTGATAGTTGTTTTATCCATGAATGATTCATAATTGATCTAGATGGAAATCATGACTGAATATTTGGTTTTATTTTATTTATTTATTTGATCATGTATTTGAGCGCAATGTCTGTAAAGATAAATTGTCAGAATACGACCATTAAAATTTAAAAGATTAAAATTGGATGACATACATCGACACGTCATCATTACGGCGCTTGTCGTGTTATGCAATGCAGATTTTTGAATTATACACAAAAAGCCATAAAAGTAATGAAGAAGAATTCATTTTGCATGTCATTACTGAGAATTTAAAAGTCATACTAAACTGTTTAATCAATATTTAAATATATTTTAAAAGATTTATTTTTATAAGCCATGATTGGAGACGCTCTTACGTCAGCTTTGAAAGATACATGCTTGCAACCCATAGTGGCAACTCCCACCAAAGTTGGAGGAGTTCATAACTCCTTACCCCGCTTCAACGTTTAGAATAGAAGGCCTCCCCCTTCCCCCAATCTCACAAGGATTCTTGCCCAAATCATCTTGTCTTTAGCACAGTTTCTTTGTCCATAGCCAAGAAACCCCCACAACTATCCCCAATCCTTTTAAAGATCTCATTTGTCCACAAATGCAAAGGAAGACCTTACCACCAGCTGCTTTCTTCACTGTCTCCTTTTCTTTACGCACCTTGATCTGGGTTCCACCACTAAGTTGCAAAGAGCTTCGCCTAAAACCCTCTTTCCTATCACTTCGAAAACCCATTTTGGCATCCCTCCGATCCCACAAATTAAAAAAAAACAAGATCATTATTCATGGACCATCATGAGATTTCCCTGAGCCAAGCTGCCTTACTCCATTTTTTCAACCTCCAACGTAGACGGAGAAGGGTCTAGGGGTGTTTTCCATTAGCCCAATAGACAATATTTTAAAATCCCCATCGGAACCTCCGGCAAACAGTGTCCCACATTCACCCACACTGCATTCTTACACAGTCTCCTAGGTCTCTTGGCTATCCCCAATCCTTTTAAAGATCTCGTTTGTCCACAAATGTAAAGGAAGGACTCCATCATCCAGACGCCAAGCCTTTCACTGCCTTTCTTTACGCACCCTGATTCGGGGTTCCACCACTCAAGTTGCAAAGAGATTCCCCTAAAACTCCTCCTTCCTACTTCAAAAACCCATTTAGCATCTTTTGGATCCGCCAATTCAAAAAACAGGAGATCATTGTTCAGATGGACCACCATGAAATTTCCTTTGAGCTGAGCTGCCAAGCTACCCTTACCCATTCTTCAACCTTCGACACAGGCGAAGAAGGGTCTAGGGGTGTTTTCCATCAGCCCACTAGACAATATTTTAAATCCCCGCATTCACCTTCGGCAAATAGTCTCCCACATTCACCCACGCACGATTTCCACAATACTTATAAAAAGATTTACTTTTCATATTTTGGAATAGAAGGGTTAGTTTGAACATTTTAAAGTAAGGGGAATGCCAAAAAAAGAAGTGAAAATACAGGAACTGAGAATGCATTATCACAAAAAAAAGAAGGAAGTAACAATGGTTGTAACCTAAAGTAACACGTAGATAAAATGATGCAATAAGATTAGCAATGTTTTTTTTTTAAAAAAAAAATTATTGGACATAGTAACATTGTTATTTTTTGTTATAAATTTTATTACTTTTAGTTATAAATGTAGTTACTTTTGAATAAAAATGTTGTTACTTTCAATCGTTACTATTTACAATAGCATGTTTGATATAAAGGTTGGTGATAAATTTTATGCATAAATTCATAGTATTTTAATGCATACTATGAATTTTAAATTTTAAAGATAAATTTGTCTTTAAAATTTTAAATTTTCCTACTCTTTTAATATTACTTTTAGAATCAAATAATAGTGATCATTATCAATTCTTTGTAACGTAAGTTATTTTTATTTTGAATCTTTGTAAAGGTTCAATTGATATTCTTTTTATTTATATTTTTACAAAATTTAGGCTCAAAACTCTATAAAATAAAAAATAAAATTTAAAAGATGAGATTATATATATATGTATAAGTATATAAACTGATTTATTTTAATGCATTATTTACATACGATTTTAAAATAAATAAAATTAGAAAATAATGAATAGATGAAGTTTACTTGTTTACTTTAAAGTCAAGTTTTTATTTTTGGATTAAGCAGATGTCCCAAAATTGGGAAAAGTGAATCTATTTTACAAAATGAATTATGATCAAAATTTTAAATAGCTAAAACTTAAATTATTTAATGAAAATGAAAAAAAAGAATTGTTTAATTTACTGAGAAGCGGAATGAGAAATGCGAGGCGGCATGCCAACATACTCAAAATAAGTATTTTTACACTCTTATTTCAAACCCTTTTTGAAGTGAAGTTTAACAGAGAAAAATATAGAATTCAGAACTCAAATTTCTTTCATTTGCCCAATCTTGCCTTACCGGTCGGGCACAAAATAAATACAAAATATATAATTCAAAGGAATGAGAACTAAGAAATAGAAATAGATGATTCGATATAAAAATGTCTTAGAAATAAACAAAATCATATCCACGAAAGCATAATCCTTCAAAGGCATAAACCCAACATTCAAAGAACAAATTATTATTAAAAGAAAAAAATAGTCAGAATCATCCAAAACAACATATACCAGATGAATCTTAAGAAGTAGCCAACTGGAATCCACAATCATATCTCGCGAACACGTGCTTAAACCCATCACCGACGGGCCTAGTGGCTCGGCCCGTTTCGGGTCCAAGGTCCGCTTGACCCGCAATGAAGTGACTCAAAGCCCATTCATTATATTAAAACCCAGAAAGACTACCTAGATGGGAAATCCGGAGGCCCATATGTGAAAGACTGGGTGTCCTCCTGCAGGTCACCTTGTGGCGGCCCGTCTGTAGTTCCAAGTCTCCCACCTGGTCCTTCCGCACAAGCAGTTTCCTGCTGATTTAACGAATAAAGGTGGGAAATACACAAAATATATTTATCCACGAATTTCTTAGTTTCCAAATCTCTTACTTCTCGGAAGATTAATCCTTGATAAGGAATAATTAGTCTTTGATAAGGAATGAGAGATTTTGTCCCAAAGAGAAGATTCTTTCCGGAGAAAAAGGGGGAGGGTTTTGTGAACCACTTTCTATAAATCCGGAGGATCCCCCATGATGAGAAAGTAATCAATTCCAATTGCACATACTCTCTTCTCCCTCTCCATACCTTTGCTGACTTAATCATCGGAGAAAGAATGACCCAATCGTCATTGATCACCCTCGCAGTTTACGCATTGTTGATGCCTAGGAAGTCAGATAATCGAGGTAACAAATGCCCCCCTTTTCCTCGACTGGAATTTTGTGCTTGTCCAGTTGGGGAAAATGCTGTAGTATTAAATGGTGAAATGTGGAGAGTTGAATGCGCCGAGGCAATGCTCTCGTGGGTTTAAAGCATGTGGGAAACGCATGTTTCCTAGTATATATACGTTGCATCTTGTCTGACGACACATTTAATGCGCCTGTCGACGCCTTACCCCTACAAATAGGGGTAGGGGTTTCAATAGTAGTTTCTTTTACATTTTCTCAAAGTTTTATGACTTCTGCAATTTTGCCTTTTTTGTGCTTCTGTGAACTTTCCTTTCAAAGGAACCATCAGAGACTCTTGACTCTTCGACGAATTTCAATTTTCCGGTGAGTGTTCGCATCTCAAACCTTATTTTTATCGTTGGTTTGTTTCAGTGTTTTTGTGGTTAGGGGCTTCCTATTAGGTTATGTGAAGGTTTTCGGTTTGCGTTTCCTAGGTTGTCACTGGTGGGATGTAAAACCTCAAGGGGAGATTTCTTTTATCTTTCAAGGGTTTCGTTTCCATCTTCACTTAATGGACCTCAAGCTGACCCTTTTTTTTTTCTTTTTTGTTTATTTGCCTGTAGAATGACAAGAGGTTACAAAGAGGTTTCCAGCAATTAGGCTAGGTGCTCCGAGGGGACTGAAATGCTCACCGCGCGCCTAGTCACGCTATGTCCGGTAGAGGAAATGAGGTTGTATAGCCAGGTTCCCCGCCGAAATCGGGCCAGGATGTCGATGGCCCGTCGCTCAACCCGTAGGGGAGGCAGATAATGCCATCTACTTCACTGCAGCCACGCCAGCTTCACTCTCCCGTCCCATCGCTGGTGAAGCAAGCCAGATTTTTTACTAACACCTCCGCACTCTCAGACGCTCGAACGCTGATTCTAAATGGCTCCAGCTTCACAATCCTCTCTACTAGCCGGGCATCTCGGGCCGTGGAGATTGTTTCATTTACACTTTGGAAGCTGGGGGTGGAGGGGGTCGCCATCTATATCCAAGACACGTCCCGACCGAATTTGTAATCGGGCTCCCTGACTCTCCCAAAACAGAGGCAAAAGGGGTTGTCTTGGTTAGGGGCCTGTGGCGCGTGACGCCTGGCTCTCCATGGCTTCCTTTTGATATGAATCAATCCCTCTTGTTCCCAAGTTTGTCATAGTTTTGATGTAGCTCATATTTTCCTATGTAGTGTTTTCTATTGACATGCCTCTGTTTTCTTAATGATTTGTAAGTAGGCGCAGGTGAGGCCGGTTGGTCAACTATCCCCGAGTGCCGGTGGTGGCTCGTGCTGAGGAGTACAATATCCCTTTCCTTGGCTTCATGGATAGAAAGTCCTTCCAGAGGGTGGCTGAAGACGAGATGTGCATCCACAACCATGACTTCAATGAGACGACTGAATTGGTATGGCTGAACTTCAACAAGCTAATATCGCTTCATGTTATGATTTTCTCTTCTAACTCTTTCCTGGGTGTCAAGGTCACTGGCCATCCGGAATATGGCACGCTAGCATAGGGAGCTTCACTATAGGTTGGAAGAAGTTGAGAAACTACGGCTCTATGCCTAGTCACTATGCCTTAGAAGAGTCCCTAGACTAGACCAAGTCTCGATCCAAGCATTGGGAACAGAAGGCTAAGGAGGGCACGAAGAGGATCACGGGCATTGAGAAGGAGATATATAAGGCTAAAGAGGAAGCTTAGGTTGCCCGGCTAGCTACCGTCGCTACAGGTGATGCAAAGGCACTGGTGGAGTGACGACCGCTGGGAGCCTGCTGCGCCCTGGGCCTGGGCCGTGGAGGAGGCCAAGCACAAGGTCGAATCCGAGACCGTCGCCCGAGCTCAGCGCACGTCCCTCCCGTCGAGATCTGGGGTGGTGAAGGATGAGGTGTGCTCCCTTCAATCCTAGGCCGATAAGGACAAGGTAGCCATGAAGGAGGACTACCAGAAGGCCCTGGAGGTGATTTTCACCTACGACTACGGGTGTTGTGTGTTTAAACACAATATATGTGGGGACCATCCAAAGGTCCTAGATGGGCGTCCGACCTCTCGCCTCATCGCCCCGATTTCTTTGTGAACCCTAGGTGCCCCTGGCCCCAATCCATTACTGAGGTGCACCCGAGCTGAGGCGGGGCTAAGGAACCCGGGAGGAGAATGCTTTTCGCGCATGACTAGAAATGATTCCAATCCCTATTTTCCTCCTCAATTTTTTTTCTTAAATTTTTCAGAAGTGGGCCTCATTTAGCCGCGAGACTTGTATACTTTTTAACGCTATCAATTTCTTTTTAATAAAATACCATTTTTGGCTTATTTCTTATATCGCCTTTTTATTTCTTATTCCAACGCCATTAACGTACTTATGAAATATAATTCTCAGCTTACTTAAGATATTGAGAATTCCCTTCCACGAAGTTTAGCTAGGTTCGTTGCTTTGGGGTATCAATATTAAGTTGAAGTCAAGTAGTATTTGCCATCGGGCCAACAAGACACTATTTTCGGGGCCTTGGTTCTAAACTTCAAAAGGTCGAGGGCTACTCGTAGGGTTCGGGCCACTAGCATGCTGTGGCTTCCTGTTTCAAATTCTCATTTTTAAAATTCCAAGAAAGCAATAGCCATATATCCGGTTTTTGAAATACACAAGCTAAGAGCCATATCTCGTCTTTTGAAAATGCTAGTAGGCTAAGAACCACATCTACTCTTTTGAAAGTGCCAGCAGACTAAGAGCCGTATCTGGTCTTTTGAAAGTGCCAGCAAGCTAAGAGCCACATCTGGTCTTTTGAAAGTGCTAGTAGGCTAAGAGCCACATCTGGTCTTTTGAAAGTGCCAGTAGGCTAAGAGCCACATCTGGTCTTTTGAAAGTGCCAGTAAGAGCCACATCTAGCCTTTTGAAAGTGCCAGGAGGCTAAGAGCCACATTTGGTCTTCTGAAAATGCTAGCAAACTAAGCAAAGAGCCACATTTGGTCTTTTGAAAAGGTCAGTAGGCTAAGAGCCACATATGGTCTTTTTTATAGAGGCAACTGTGAAAAATTAAAAGAAAATACTATAAAGAAGACTTCATTGATAGTACCTCTTAAGATGCATAACATTCCACATTCGGGGAACAAGCGTCATGTCTAGTTTATTCAGTGCGTATGATTCGCCTGGCCCCATTTTTACTATCGCATATGGCCCCTCCCAATTTGGTTGGAACTTTTCTGGCCAAGACCGTATTCCTCAAAGACCTTTCTAGGGACTAGTCCGTCTCGGGAAATGTACGCTACTTTACATGCTCATATATGAGTCACGCCTTTTGTCAGGGTATGATGCTATGTGCGCAACTCCGCAGCTTCACGGTCTGGGTCCGCCACACTAAGCTCCGCAATGGCTTCAAAAGATAACTTTCTTAGGAATTTCCTACTCGGGCAAAGGGCATCCTAACATCTGTAGGAATAATGGCCTTCATCCCATAGGTGAGGGCGAATCGCGAGGCCCAATCAAGCCCCTACTGGTTGCTCTATAAGCCCAAAGAACTGTGCAAGTCTTCCGCCATTTTCCCCAGTCGAATGTATACTTTTTCAAAGTCAAGCCGAGAGAGTTTTGTTGGGAGGCCTCTCGCCCGCCATCGTCTACGGGTACCGCGGGTCAAGTACAAGCTTCGACAAACTCGTGCGTACATTCCTATATACTATGTTATTAAACTGCGGTCCATTGTTAGTTACAATCAACTAGGGTATCTCGAACCGGCAAACAATATTCTTCCACACAAATTGGACAACATCCTTATCTTTGATGGAGGCGAAGGCTTCAACTTCTATCAATTTGCTGAAATAGTCAATGATGACCAACAATAGCTTTTTTTGCGTTGGGGCAATAGGTAGTGGCCTAACTATGTCAATCCCCTGCTGAGCAAAGGGCAAGGGGCTAGTGATGGTGGTTAGATCCTGAGCCGACACCCTGCAGATGGGGCTTCGTGGCTGCAACGTCTCACTCTCCCGACGACGGCCGTATCCGCCGCCATGGTCGGGCCGCAGTAACCTGCGGCGGGCCATGTGAGGCAAGGTTCGCCGCTGGGTGGTTTCCGCATATTCCTCTGCCGGAGCTCGTCAATGTATGTATCTCACGAGTGGTGAGACATTTAAGATACTACCGTCTAAAGACCGCAGATAATTGTCCATTCACGAGAGAAAATCGTCGCTTTGACCAAAATCTGTGAGTCATTCTCGCTTATCCAACAGCTTCCTGGTGCCAAATAATGGACTATCGAGTCATCAAGGAACTTATTCCGCCTATCTTGCGGTACCGTCATACACACGACTTCGGGCCGTAATAGATTGGAAGGAACATTGTTTCTTTTATTGGGAGGGATGCGGCTACTGCAGCCAAGGCATCTGCCTTTTCATTCGAATCTCCTTAGATATGCTCAAGCTCCAGCCAAAGCTTCCTAGTCATACTTAATCCAGACTTACATACTGGGCCATGGCTGGGTCTCGAAGTTTCGCACTCTCCGCACTCGCCCTACCACTAACCGAGTCACTTTGTATAATGATCTTTTTTGAAGACACGAAGATTGCCAGGTCGATTCCGGCTAGGATTGCTTCGTATTCCGTCTCGTTATTAGATGTGCGGGAAGCTCAGCTCCATGGCTTGCCATATTCTTTCCACTAGTTAGGGCTTTAAGTGTCAAAACCAACACAACTTCTATTTTCCGAAGCACCGGTCCACATTAAGGGATCCACCCGCCACGTTGCTCCGGGTCTCGCATCCCGTCGGATTTTCCTAGAAAGTCTCGCCAATATTTGCCCTTTTAAAGCTAAGCCGGTTTATATCGATACCGAACTCACTTAGCCTGATCGCCACGAGCCATCCTCCCGACTGCTAGGGCTTATGTATAGTATTTCGCAAATGGAGATTGGTCTGCACGACGATAGAGTGCGCTTGAAGTAGGGGCAAGCTTTCTTTAATGCCACACCTGAGCCAAAGGTTTTGTTCGAGACTCCGCATATCGAGTTTCCGCTCGCATAGACATTTGCTTACGAAGAATATTAGCATTTGTTTATGATTTCATCTCTGAACAAAGCTTACACTTATCGACACTTCGAACCGCTAGGCAAAGATAAAGCATAACACCCGCATTGGAGCTAACTCAATTGGTGATTCGATGAGATATCGTTTAATGTCAGAGTTATAGTAAATCCACCGCACTACCAGGGTCCACCAGTACATTGTGTACATCAAAACCATTAATAAAGAGGGTGAGTACTAGCGTATCATAGTGGGGGCACATGACCCTGTTCGGGTTGACCGAAGAAAAGGATATGGGGCTATCTATTGGCTTAATTTCTACACGGTTGCCTTCCTTGTGGATGGCATTCACCCTGGCCTTAATTGTGGATCCTCTCAAGAGTTTCTTCTGTTGGCGATTTGACTAATACTGGTCGTCAAACTGGCCGCCCAATATATAGTTTATGGCTGGTCTAGATTCTGGTGGGGCTACGATGCCAGCTATAATTCTATCTGCAGCTTGCCTCGGTTTCGCCCCTTAGTCAATTTCCCTGATATACCTTTTGAGGTGCCCTACTTTGATAAATGGTAAAAATCGGTATGACAAACCCATGAGGAGGCTCATAGTCAAGAATGTGTTGCCCTAAAGGCGAAGAGAGCATGTCGTCGAGTCCCCGAATCAAGGGTGCCTTTCATGCAAGATGTAGAATGTCGTCCCATACCAAAGGCAGATGGTAGTTGCCGGTGTTGATATTATCCCAAAGTGGTAACATTGGCGCGTCCCTGGGGGCCGTCTTGCTGGTTCCGCTTCATGTCGTCCTCTCTCGCTCGCCATGCACCGTTAAAGACATCACTTAAGGCAAGGCGAAGTGCTTCCATCTGCGACTTACCGGCCAGGCCGCCTCGATTGTTTCTTCCTAGCTGGGACTCATGGATGGGGATATTCGGCGATAATTCATCATCCTACGCATCAACGCTTGCTCCGAATAATGGGCACTTTTCCTCATCAGGAGCGATCGATGTTTAGCACGATCGCCATCTTGTACATCCCTTCCAAGTCTACTTCGCTTTTTCTACCTAGTCCATCAATATTCTGCTGTAAGCCGCCCAACGCGACCTTGCAACTCCTGCATTTGTCTCGCTTGCTCCTCTTGTTTCTTCTCCATCTCCCATGCTACTCTGCTAATCGATCTCTTCCGACGACTGATCATCATATTGTTACTACCGCGATCGTCTCGTGAATCTGATAGGACAAGGAATCAAAAGAGTTCCAGTGATGAAGGGCTACTAGACAATCGTCAAAATGTAGCGTTTCACCCTAAATATTCTCGACGAACCATTAAAGAGAGAAGGTGTCCCATGCTCCCGCTTGAGAGTTAATCTAAGACATTAAAGTGATATAGCATTTAGGAAAGATTTCACTACCAACCGAAATACACTTCGGGCTGGTAGCGGTAGAGCGCTTCCTATTTCTCAATATGTCCTTTCGTCTGGTTCGAGCTCACGGAAAAGGAAGAAAGGCATTTTATTACGTCCCTATAGCTCGTGAGCTGGGACTCACCCGTCGAGCGCGGGTGGGCCCTTACACAAAGGCGCTTGCAGAAGCTGTGGCGTTATTTCTGTTATTGTGGAAAAGTTAGTGCTCAGCGCATCTCGATCATTTAGCTAGAGGATTTTATTTGAGGTCCCACTACCAACCGACCAGCCTGGGGGCTTGGAGGTGGGCGGGACCACCGACGTGATTCCAAGTTCACATTCAAGTTCGGTCTACCTGAAAGTAAAGAACCCCCGTGAGCTGTGGGGATCAGAGGCTGACCTCACCGTCTGAGAGGGGGCCAGGTGGGGCCCCACAAGTCAAGCTCTTACAACCTGTAAACGAGACTTTCTGTCCTCTTCCCACAAACAAATATTGTCAAGTGTTACTGACATTATTTGATTTCCTGGAGTTTTGTAAGAAATTAGTGCATTTGAAAAAAAAAAGATAAAATTAGTTTGTTGTGCAAACTATTAACTAAAATGATGCGCAATGTCGTCGTCAAAGACGGCGGCAATTGATTCCCGAAAAAGCCGGTAACTGGAACGGCGGACTTTTGTGGAACTCAAATGCCACCGACCAACAAATCCATTTCCGAGCCGCATTTCGGCCTCGCCTCCTTCTCACCGTATAAAACTCCCCATTTTAAGTGGAGATTTTTATTATAATTTGTTATATCCAATGTTAAATCAGTTTCAACTGTCCATATCTTTTAAACCCACTTTTTTCTGTGATATAAATAACTGACTTTTTAAATAAAATAACCAACATTTTTTTTTTCTACAAGTTTGAAACTCCTAACTTATTTTATCACTTTCATCACCATTTAACAACCCCTTCAATATCCAGCTTTTACAAAAATACCCAATTAAAATATAATTTTATTTTTTATAATTTAAAATACATATATATATAAGTATATAACGAATTGTATTAAAAATAAGAAATATCTACCTTCATAATCTACTGTAACATTCATTATTTTTCCTTTTCATGGAATGCTTTTCACTTTTCTCATCACTTTCCTTTTCCTTTTACTTTGGTTTCAGGATTTTTACTGTTTTTCTGAAAACTGTTTTCTATTCCAAAAAACAAGAAAAACGAAAGTTTGATTCCAGTTTTTTTTTTTTTTCTGAAAAACACTAAATTTAAATAACGAGAGGAACAATGTTCAAAACAGAAACCAAACATACTTTAACAACCTAGATTAGAATTGCACCTTCACAATATATATTAATTCTAATAAGACCCCATTTACAATTACTTGGAATAATAATAATAATTGAAGATATACACACAAAAATGCAACATTTGAATGATGATAGTTCCAAGTTCCAACACCCCAACTCAAAGCATTTGGACAACCTTTTATTTGTAACAGATATCAGATCAAACCTTTTCTGAGAAAAAAAAAACAATAATGTTGCATTGTAGAAATAGAAAAGATTCAGTATCTTTGATGAGATAGGACTACATATAATATATAGCCTTTACAACACAAAAAACAAAAAACCCATATCAGAATATATCAGTTTTTTCCACTCCAAATAATCAAATCAAATATATTGACAGAGAACAAGAACACTACTACCATAAATGACAGGTTCTTGCCTATAAGAAGATATTACAAGAAAGAAACTAGATTGGAAGCAGCAACTTCTCTGAGGGATGACTGGAAAACTCTATGTATGTCCTCCCATCTCCAAAATTATGGCCTAAATTCCTGCCTGGTCTTACATGTTTCCATTTCTCCACCCTCATCGGATCATGTCTTCTAAGATTGATTGCCTCTCACACCTATGCTTTCACAAACTCTAGCACCTAATTTCGTATGAGTCGGCTTTGCGATATAGCGCACTCCACTAACAGTATTGTACCCATTTTCCTCCCAGACCTATAAAAAGTTGGTTATGGTGAAGCTAAATTCACAAACACAGAAGTTCTGACTAGTTACAGTATGCATATGCATATATACCTTAAGAAAACGAACCCGTAAACCAGATGCTGTAAACATAGGAACCTTGCAGGAACATGTCTGGATTGAACTGGCTATCACATGTTGTAAGACTGGAAAGAGACTATGGAGATTGATGTCGCCTAAACATATATGTGTTAATAATGATACTATGAATTCTCTAGATTTAGTGATGGTTAGGAGTTGAGAATTAAAAGAAGCGCTTCATATAAAGTCTACTATTAATGTCTGTTAAGTAGCTATATTTAACAGAAATATGAAGAACAATCATATTAAAAAATTGAGATATAAGGCGGCAAAGGTGAAAAATAAGAAAACAATATAACTAATTAAAAAATATATATATTTGTCACATTGATAAACCACCTTCCTTTGTTAAAGATGGGGAAACAGAGACCAGATGGGACCCATGGATTTTGCCCAAAAGAAATACAAAAACAATTAATGTCATTCAAAGAGAATAATGGTTAAAAGAGAACCAAAATGCAAATTATTGTTTCAGATGTGAATCACTACACTTGAGCCCATGGAGGCACTATCGCTTTTCATTGTTCCCAACCCCTTGAAATAAATGGATATCCTATGACTATGAGAATTTTCTATTATCCGTTTAGATCAATTACTAAAAAAGAGAAGAATGAAAAATAAAAGTAATTAAAAAAAGCAGCACCCGTTGCTGCTTAGTACAATTACAAGAAGAAGAATAATACTCCTGAAGAATCCGACCTAATGAGGAACCATCATACAAAGATGGAACCCATATTTTTAACTGCTTTAAGTTTTATGACTCCTGAATTCTGACATTGTCCCTATCAGAATGCATTTTATCCATCTGGATAAAACATTATCATATAAAGCCACTCTGATGCACAGAGAATTTTTTTTTTTTCAATACCTGGAATTCCATCTGAATTGGTGGCCTAGTCCAAGACTTCTTTTCTGCAATTATGGAAATCAATTCTACTTCTGCACTCATCGTTGGCTCAGTTTGTCCAGGAAACTTTCTTATCCTACAAATTTCAAAAGAAAATTGCAAGCATAAATTAGCTACCAATCCCCCTTCTTAAATTTGACATTTAAAAAGAGACTGTTTCGGATAAATATGATATTTAAAAGAAGACAGGCAATATTAGAATGTACAAGGTAAAAAAAGAAATGGAATTAAGCACATATTACATTTGTAATACTCACTTTCAGATCAAGCAATCAGTAGCTGCCTTATACTTTGCTCGACCTGATGTAACTTGGAAACTCGTTTTTGATGTCTGTTTAGGTATTGGAATCTTGATGACAACGCCCAGAGCAAACATTTTTGCGCCAAATACGCTCTTGACTTGAAGTTTGGGATCAATAAGAAAATGGCACAATCTTGAATATCCACTATTTGTATCCTTTGTGAATTACAAACCTTGACATTCACTTCCATAAGGTATTCACCAGTTCCTTAATTGTTGGCAATACTGAATGGAAGATTTACACCCGGTGATACGGTAATTATGGAAATATAATTGTAAATGACACAATAAAAAAATAAGGATCTTCATTATGGAATCATCAACCAACAACACCTCATCTGGCATCTCTTTAAGAATGTTATAACCAACAATTTATCCAAAACAAGCATCATTTATGTGGCCTGTAGCTCTAAATCAACAGCAACTACAGAAATATTAATTCTTTCACCATTTTATAAGATTGCACTGTAAAAGAAAAAGTATTAACATATTCCATATTATTCTAAAATTTACCTACAGCTGGGATGGTGTATCCAGATGCCAACTTTTACAGTAACATTTAAG
The DNA here is from genome assembly GCA_016808115.1 of Tetrastigma voinierianum. Lineage (NCBI taxonomy): Eukaryota > Viridiplantae > Streptophyta > Magnoliopsida > Vitales > Vitaceae > Tetrastigma > Tetrastigma voinierianum. The sequence goes on from JAEQBH010005743.1 coordinate 67,574, forward strand.
ACAAAAGGACAATTATTGAAAGAAAATCAAGATGTCATTAGTACTCCATAACTACTAATTTACAAAGCAATACAATACTAAAAAGAGATTTACTGCACGATGACACGAGAAAATTTTGAAATTACTTCATCAATCACCACCATCTGGTGGCACAAAACTGACAGTCTTTTTTCTGAGTTAAACCTCACAAATTTACGCACGGTGGAAAGTAACATCATCAAGCTCAATGGTTTTGCCACCGCAAAATAAGTAACATTATCAGAGACTAAGTTATCAAAGCAACCAACATCACGTCCTTAAAACAAGTCATTGAAATAAAGCTGTGATAAACAAAACAGTAATGCCTGATATACTGCAGTATCAGAAAATAGCACTCCATATGTCAGTGAGAAATGATAATTTCAACTAGAAAAGTTATGTTAAAAGAAATATAACCAACAAGCACTTCCCAAAACAAAAGCAGGAACAACATTAACTACTGCACTGGGATCCCTACTGAACTCAACTTGTGAGCACTTTCCAGGACTGAAAACATTTAAGGAATGTGAAATATGCCCTTCTATAAGTATAGGAAGGCTTGCAAAGATCCCGTCTAGATTATTAGATTAAGATAGTAGCCCGGTCCAACCACAGAAAATTGGTTGCAGATGATAAATAAAGGGACAAAGCGAGCAATTAGGATATAATGATAGTCTTAAAGCTAATTGTAATGAACCTTAGAACAGAGGGAAAGAAAAGAAAGGAGCTAGGTAATAGGTAAATCTTAAATATGAAACGATTTACAGAAACAGATAGGATAATAACTTTGCTTCAAAATAACTGTAGCAAGGGGATCCCCATTCTCTGAAGCTGATCCAGAGTTAAAATATTTCCCCAAATCGCTTCCCAAGCAAAAAAACAAATCTTTGACTGCACATAGGATCACCATGCACCATCAACCAAGGAAACAATTCAGGGGATCCAGGCTGCAAAGCCATGTACATCGACTTAAACTTTGATTTTGATGAAAAACAACCTTGTCATAGAACTCCTAAACAAATTCATAATCTCATCATTCACAAATCCCAAGAATGCCAAACTGCCATTGAAATCCATCCGGGCCCGACGCCTATCCTCTAAAACCACAGCACCTGAACACTTCATCCTCCGTAAAAGGCTTCCAGCACTTCAGCCTCAACCAGATCAATTCCTCTCAAATTGAAGATTAGGTGACAGTTGGCATCCACCCGCCTCAGCCAAAACAGAGGCATTATGACAGTTGGGCCACCTTTTGGCCTCCCTTCTTTCTTTATAAAGTTCTTTGTTATTTGTTATCAAAAAACTCTAAAGTGCATTTCTTCAAGCTTAAATTTTCTATGAGCCGGTTGAGGGGAGAAAAACCACTAAAACACAAGCTCGTGTAAAATTCCAAATTATTATGCAAAGAGGAAACTTAATGCAAGCAGAGCCATTCAACAGAAATCTTTTTTTTTTAATAACTATTCAACATAAATCAAATTTCCAAAGCAGACACAAGTATTTAGCTACAAACTGTCAAAAGAATAAAATAAATAATAAGACAGGTGTGCCTTAAAAAGTTACCTTTTAGCAGGACGGGATTTAAGCTGGGACATTTTCTCAAGGCCAATTTTATCATTTAAACCCAACTTCAAATCAGGCATTCCAGAGAGGAAGCATTTCATTAGAATTTTTCCAGTTACATCACAACGCAGAACGCCACCTACAATCACAAAATTTATTTAGGTGAACAAACATAAATCAATTGCACAAAATGTTGACAAGAACAGTATCCACCTTTGGAAGACATTAGAAGATTAACACTTTCCACAATATCCAGAAACACCTGTAACAATCAGAGTCAAATCCTAGAGTGACCAAAATCACAGGAAAATTGCAAAAAAGAAAAGGATAAACCACCTCTCATTCTTTTATAAACAAGACCCTTCTCGCCAACTCATCACCTGTAACTTGTAAAGTCACATTGGGTACTGGTTTATCTACTATTTAGATTTGGCACATGAAAGAAAAAGAGTATTAGGGAATCTTCAATAAAATATTCAACACCAAAGCCTCTTTTTCAGAAAGCCTTCGCCTCCGACACCCCCTTTTTCACCGATCTCATCGGAGCTTTCACGAGCTCTCTTTTTTCAGAATCCAACACCAAAGCCCCACCATACCCTCCTTTGTTCTAGAGAACGGGTCGACATTTGTGCCAAATCAGACCCATATGAACAGTAGGAGATCTAGGAGCTCGATGCCATAGAATGGATTTAACCAGACCCGAAAAAGCTAGAACCAGGAGGGCGAGTTGTGGGAAGCGAGATCAAGATTGTTAGGAAGCGAGATCAATGGGAGAACATCCACATTTTCTTCTTTATGATCTTCTACTGGAGCATTTCGAGATCGGTGACTTATTGGGTGGATGATTGAAAGCAAATGACATTAGTTCAAATGCTGCTGTTGCTGTCAGCGGCATTTGACACAAATTGCCATTGTTGCAGTCGGCGGCCTTTGATCCACAAAAGTACGTCGTTCCAGTTACCGGCTTTTTGGGGAATCAATTGCCGCCTTCAGAGACGGCGGCATCGCGCCTCATTTTGGTTAATAGTTTGCACAGCAAACTAATTTTATCTTCTTTTTTTCAAATGCACTAATTCCATACAAAACTCGGTCTATGAAGCTTATCAGGAAAAAAAAAAAAAAAATCTGGTCTATGAAGGACAGCTTTTTGAGGCTCTGTTTCGTGGTCCAGTGGCATTTAAGGAATCAGAATTGAGAGTTCTTCCTTCTCTGCTTTACTTAGTGGATAGTTTGCTACATGGTTGATAAGTGTGTGTCGCTTTCCAACTTTTCTTTTCTCCCTTTCCATTTTTACAGGCCTTGTACACTTCTTGAGCTTATTTCAGCATTTTTAAAATTGAAATTTCAGCATTTATTTCATTATCCATTTTAGATTTGTTAGATTGGTCTCGGACTTGAGTGTTCTACTTAATTCTGGGAATTCCTTACTCTAAGGAGTTCCTATTTTATTACAAAGCTTTTATGGTTAGCTACAGAATTTATTCAATGGTTCTAGGAACAGTTACTGGGATCTTGTGAGGAACATCAGTTCTTTTGTCAAACAAAAATTTTAATTTCAAGAAACCTAATGTTTTAACATTCTAATTAAACAGAGTGTTAGAAAACATCATAGCTTTCTTTGTTGATGAAAAACAAAATTATCTGCAGATTTTGGTACACAACTGAGTGGCAATCCAAAATAATAACAATGATCTGTTTCAACTGAAATTCTTTAAGGGAGTTGGATTGTGTTTCTCCCTTGTTTGGCTGTGGATAGAATGGGAGAAGGGTCTAGATCAGACACCTGATCAATGTTTCTAATCATCTAGGGGTGAGATTTGATAATCCTACTAAAATAGGTGTGATATACATATCTCCATGGGATTGGGAACTCACTCCCATTCTATGTTTTCCTCTAATAGGTAAACATGCTTTCAATCTCATCCTAATTCCAAGAAGAAAAAAACCAAACATTAACTCTATATATATATATATATATATATATATATATATATATATATATATATATATATATATATATATATATATATATATCATATCCATGGAAAATCAGGAATTCATGGACTTCTTACCCAACAAGCCAAACATAGATTCATTCAAGAAAAAAGAGAGTCAATGGCATTAACTTACAAAATTTTCCAATGCCACGGTCATTGATTGTGATATTAACTTAAAAATAATTTCAATGTCGTAGCTAGTGATTACGACATTGCTGATGTGTATGCTAACTGTTACCATATACAATTTTAGGAGTTTATGCAATTTGGGACTCTATTATTAGTTGTATATATCAGTTACCATGTATAGATGCTAAAGACTAGGAATCTACCATGTATAGATGCTAAAGACTAGGAATTTGAGAGACTATATGTACGCGCATCGATGGAATGAAAGGTAACCTTTTCCGTAAAACTTCTCTCGTATTTTCCTCGTTATCTAGTATTTCATTACAAACAGCTGTGTTCTGATTGTCCTGTCAATTTTTTCTCTCACAGGGGTTTTCTTGTTCACGCACTGGGTTCCATCTGGTGGTACTCTTCGTTTCCTACGCCGCCTCATGTGTTTGGTTCGCTCTATTTCCATTGCCTTTTTCTTAAGTTGTGGCTTTCGACAATTTATAATTTTCTAAGACGGGTCCATCATAAATACCTGATAAGTCGAAGCATTCCCTATTCGGTTTATCAGTAAAAATTATTCAAATTGGAGTTCCAATTTAAATTATTCGTCAGCGAAAGAATCAGTCATATCGATGGAGTGTTCCCAAGACCTCAAGGTGCCGAGGTTATGTCTATGGAAATCCATGATGCTCTGGGTTATGACTCGCTCCTAAATTCTCGTCAGTCTCACCTCGTTTCCACTGGAGGTCTTATAAACTCCGGTCACGCTATGTGGACTTATCTTATAACACTAAGTACAATCAAGACAACTCACAAACGATTTCATTTGGAGTATGGGATGACTAATTTCACACAAGGCAGTCTCTCTATTAAGGAATATTTTTCTAGTTTTCAAACTCTTTGGGCTGACTATTGCGACATTGTTTATGCTAATTTTCCCACTACAGCTCTCTCTGTTGTCCGAGAAGTGCATGCCACCAAGAAGCTTAGATCACCTCGGCGAAGTTACAACCCGACTTTCAAATTGCACGCTCTAACTGATGAACCACGTCTCCGTCCCATCTCTCGATGCTCGTTGAAAGTGAACTTCTTCGAGGAGCAACGCATCGCTACTCAGCCGCTATAGAACATCTAAGCACAAGTAGTGCACTGCTTTCTCTAGCAAGATATGCGCATTGTGGAAGACATACGCGTAGAGACATGCGTGCTGCGCATGCTTTAGTTGTAAAGCTTCGCCATATTGCTCGGGATTGTCACAAGAAGTTCCTGTAACTACGCAAGAACAAGGTCACATCATCTCCGCCGTCCTATTCCGCCCGTGCGAGCAGGTACCGCGATCATGCCTCCACCGCCGCCTGGGCTTCGCACGTCGCCGCCGCCCGTTGTTCCTTCCCGTCCTACAACCTTAGCAAACCCACCACACTCACTCCCCGAAATGGTACAACGATGATCTATTATGCTTTACCGCTGGGGTCACAAGTAATCATAAAGTTTCTTCTAAGCCACGGTATTTTGACTTATTCTAACCATATAACTAATAATCGCTGTTCTCTTCCAATATCAGAAATTTATGATGGAAATCTAAAATTAACACCGTCGATGGAAGCTCTCGCTCAATCTGCTATCGGGTGATCTTCTTCCTCTTCCTTAATTCACGTTTTGCGGTTCCTAACCTCCACAAATCTTATTTCGTGGTCAATTGTCGATAACAATTGTAATGTCCATTTCTCCCCGGTTTCCGTCTTGTGGTTTGCATGATCAAGTGTCGTCGCATGATCGTGAAGGGGCCTAAATGGGACGAATTTTCCTCTTCATGTTTCTCCACTTTTATTCCTAGTTTTCCTTACTTTCTTTTTGCATGTAATGTTGTCAGTTTCGCAATAAGATTTGCGGCATGTACGTCGCTTCACCCAAACTTCATGTCCTTCGCCAGATTGCTTAATTCTCGATTATCAGGGAAACAAAGTATGTTCCTTCTATCGATCTTCTTTCGACAGAATGTCATGCAAACTCGCAAAAGTAAATTTACCTTTCCTCATCATGCATCCTGGCCTCACAATGTTTCGAGCTTATTCATGATGTTTGTGGACGACCGTTGTTTCTCATGCGCATTACAAGTACTTCGTTATCATCAGGACTTTAGTCGCTTTACTGGGTTTACTTCCTGCCAAGGATGAAGTTTTTTCGCTTTTCACGCTCAGACTCGAGACTCACCTCCTCTCGCCAACATCGTCTTCGCGCTTCCGATTCCTACTGAATACATGTCTAATGAGTTTCGTGTTTTCTTCAGTAAGCAAAGGGATCATCTCTCAACGTTTGCCCTTCTCGACACCACAACAAAACTGGTGGTTACGAGAGGAAAATCGCCACCTTTCGACAAGGTCGTAAGAACTCTTTACTCAACTCATCCGTTTCTCCTCGTTGTGTGAAGCTCTTTCACCGCAGCTCATTTGATCAATCGCTACCCTCTCCTACACAAATCATAAGTTTATCCTTTCTCAGTTGTTTGGGTCATTCTCCTTTATATTATGATTCGGGACATTTGGTCAGGTTTGTTTGGTGTATCTCCCGTCCTCACGAACGACATAAACTTACTCGCTTCACCATAAGTGTGTTTTCTCGTTATGTTATCCCCTACAAGGGTTATGTTTGCGATCCCCATGCTTCTCGTATACGGTTTCCCTAATGTGATCTTCTTTGAAATCAATATTTCTTTCCATCTCATGTTCAACCTGTCATCCGTGATCTGTATCTCTTTCCGCCTATTTTTCCGAATCTCCACCAATCAGGAACGGTTCAAACCTGGTTTTCAGGTATGAGAGACGAGCCTACATGAGTCCGGTTCCACTTCCTCAGGCCTCCTTCCGATCTCGACTTGGCGCCCGATCCCCGCCTCCCGCTTCCACCACTCTCGGGTCGGTCTACTCGCCCTTCTCGACCCCCTAATCAAGTATGGTTTCTTCTCTCCCGCCTCTCTGCCGCTACTTTATCCACTATTTCCATTCCCTCTTGGTGTTACAAACAGCCATGGAACACAGGTTGCAAATTCCAATGCAAGTGAATCTCAAGCACTCGAGGAGAACCACACTTGAAATATTGTTCCTCGTCTCCTACAATCAAACCTATCAGGAGTAAACGGGTTTTTTTGTAAAACCGTTCCGATGGTTCTTTTGACCTGGGCATAAAGCTCGCCTTGTAGCTTTCTGCAACAAGCAAGAATACGGGGTTGATTACGAGGAGACATTCGTCTGCTGTCAAAATGACCACTAGCTCGAACCATCTTAGCTATTGGCCGCTTCACGCCATGGCGACTACATCAAATGACGTGAAGAATGTCTTTCTTCATGGTGATCCCAGAGGAGATTTAAAGAAGCCTCCGGGTATGACTACTCTTCTCCTCATGATGCTCAGAAGCTCAGCGCTCTCGTGATTGGCTCAAGCAAGAATTCGCGCGGTTTGAGGTTTTGCAAGACACTTCTTTCTTTCGCCTTACACAAAGTCAATATGATTCTTCTCTTCCTTCACACATCTACGAGTATAGTTATTCTCGTTTATGTGGATGATTTACTACATCACACACCATGGTCGATCACTGAAGTCAACAGTGTTATGCCATAAGATCTGGCATTTCATACTTCTGGGGATTGAAGTTCATTATCAATCCTACGGTTTTTCGTGAACCAAAGATAAGTATATCTAAGATCTACTACTTTCGGGCCGGTTTGGAGGACACTTTTGGCTGATACCCGGCTGGAGGTAAATGTCAAATATAACCCGCTTTGTTGATGATTGCGTGGCGCCGCATACGGCCAAGGCGAGGAAGTTCGAGGATGGCTCGTTGTCCATTCAGGAAAGATCATTGATTCCTCCTAAGACACGGACTCTACGGTCGACAATGAAGAGGACCTTCCGAAGAACCTACTCTATCGGTGCTCGGGTCGGGAGTCTCATCTACTGACCACCACTGACCCTCGACATCTCCCTATGATGTTCATCAAGTCAACACCATGTCTTCACCTCGCATCTCCATCTCACAGCAGCTCGCGCATCATTCGCTATCTTCGAGGATCACCTACTCGTGGGTTGTTTTTTCCTACCGACACCTCTCTTCAACTTGTTGCCTATAGTGATGCTGATTAGGCTGGGTGTCCAGATACACGTCGATCTACTACAAGTCGGCGTATGTTTTTAGGTGATGACACTTTTTCGAGATGTGGAACAAGGTCGTGTTTCTAAATCCTCTATTGAGGCTGAGTATCATGCCATGTCTACTGCTTGTTCTGAAATTGTATGGTTACGTGGTCTCCTTGAGGAGCTTGGGTTTCCTCAGACTACTTCTACTCTTCATGCCGATAACACTAGTGCTATTCAGATTGCCACCAATCCCGTTTTCCATGAACGCACCAAGCACATTGAAGTTGATTGTCATTCTATTCGAGACACTTTGGAAAGTCGGGTGATATCTCTTCCTCATATCTCTTCTGATCTCCAAGTGGCCGATGTCTTCACCAAAGCTCTAACTCGACACGTATCACTTTATTGGCAAATCTAATGATCGACTTACCAAAGATCAATTTGAGGGGGATGTTACCATATACAATTTTAACGCTTTATGCAATTTGGGACTCTATTATTAGTCAGATATATTAGTTACCATGTATAGATGCTAAAGACTAGAATCTACCATGGTTAGATAAAGACTAGGAATTTATGTATAGATGCTAAAGACTAGGAATTTACCATGTATAGATGCTAAAGACTAGGAATTTGAGAGACTATATGTATGGCAGACTGATGGAATCAAAGGCAACTTTTCCAGAAAAACTTCTCTTTGTATTTTTCTGTTATCTAGTATTTTGACACTAACGTGGTTTAGACACACTAGTTTGGACATTATTTTGTTTTTTAACCTATATTTATAATTTTTTTAAAAAATAACCTATTTTTTGTCCAAACTCTAAAAGTTAACCAAGTCTCCAATTTGATCGATACTTTCTCTATTGTATCGAATAAGAGATAAATGACCAAAATCCTTTCAAAGTTCAAACCACACCTTGACACTTATAATAACATAAGAGAAAACAGAGCTACAAGGGCGTGGTTCAAGATGAGTAGATTTGTAGTTCAACCGAAAATGGAATTTGTTCACAATTTAATCGACATCAAACACTTAATGTGAGGCGATAGAGCATTTAGTATTTGAAAAGTAGCAAACTTTGTGAGAATCTACTTAAAGGACTCATCTCTCGAGGGCTTCTCAAATGCAATTAAGAAAATTACATTACATCAAGGACAAAGAGCACAATCCATCCCCTGAGGCCCGACTCAAGTGGAATAAAGGATGGGATGTAGTTATGGGAGGTTCTGTGTTTGAGTCCGATATGGACAAGAAAAAGAACAAAAACATGTACTTATAACAAAAAAGAAGTACAATCCATCATCAAACTATGTAATATCGATCCATGCTTTCAGGTATTTCTTTTAAACAAAATTAAATAAACCAACAAATAGAAACAAGAGCACTAAGATTATCTATTCATTGTCAGTTCTCATGCAAACCCGTGATTTAAGTAGTCATAGCCTACTCACTAAATTTCATATGTGGAGAAGATGCTTACCTGAATTTAACCTTCAATCTTGATCTTAACTTACCATCATGACTCTATATCTTCAAATACTTACTGTGAAATGAGAGAAGAAAAGAATATTTTTCTTGATTGAATGATTGAGTGAGTATTACTTAGTATAGAGACATCTATATATATACAAAAGAATGGAATAAAAAAGAAACAAAATAAAGTGTAAAAGGAAGGAAAAAGGATAATGCACACAAAAGATAGGAGATAAATCATATAATATTTAGAGAATATTCTATGATTCTCAACACTTACCTCTTACAAAGCATCAAAAAATAAAAAAACCTCTCACAGCAAATTGTCAGAGGAAGGCTTTACAATATACTCTTCATATACAGCACTTTTGAAATTCCCATACCACAAACAAAGAATGGACAAATCAGGATTTATTTGCATCCAAGAGTCTCATGGGAATACTCAAGAATGTAAAAAACATTTTTCTGAATTTGCTGAAGTGAACTGAGATAGTCAGGGGAAGTAAATTTTCAGGTGAAGTCTAATAAATTTGTCGGGCTTCATTATATACAGGCTTTCGATATTAATGACCTCTTTTTCCTTTTCCACTAAGAGATGTACTAAACTCTTTCATTACAAAGCTATGCAACAATAGCTCAAGGCATGACAAATTAAGTTTAACCCCGATGGTCATTCACCAACTTCACCCATCTTTCCATTATTTCCTTTCAATGCTTACTGTAAACTTTCACTTTGATAGGCATATTCTGTTACTTTGACTGATCATAGATAATTTCTTTCCAATCCATTATTCCACCACAATCATCATAAAAAAATCTTCTTGGAACATATATGCTTACTGGTTGAACAAAGCTTATTCACCAATATCCATAAAATATATCACACCATCTTATCAAAAAAAAACACTCATCTATTCATGTATCTTGGTTCTACCTTTCAATTCAAGCATTGAGATAATTTATTTGGTGAAATACAGCAGACCCTACAATCATTCTTCTTCTGCTTCTAGCAAACATTGCAAGCTTAGCTCATCAAACTATTCTAAGAGTGAAAGCCTCTTCTACTCATGAGTATTTTTTTCTGACAAGCAAAGAAATTTTAGAAAATAGCTTCGCAAAGTAGCAAACTCAAAGAGCCATAAAGAAAGGAGGCTACCTCCAGGACTCCACAAAACTAGCAAGGATGTACAAAAATAGCCCTACTCACTCTACATCCTACTCCTAATCGATAATACCCTCTAGATGTGAAAGACAACTAGTATAGTATTTTTTTGGTCTCCGACCAAAAAAGAAAAACAAAAGAGGTCTTCTCCCTTTGTACAGACAAATGTCCTCCTCAAAAGCAATCATCCCCAAAGAGGTCTTCTACCTCCAATTGATTGCACAATCACGTTAGCCCTTTTCCCCCCAATGATCTCTTTTTCTCCTTCAGGTTTCATGTAAGGAATTGAACATTAGCATCTCTAGGAGTACTCTTCTTTCTTCTCCAAAACAACAAGAACATCCCCAATCCTCCCTCCTCTGCTATCTTTCTCTTCTTTCTCATACCTCTCCAAATTTTTGTTTCATTGCAAGACCCACTCACTCCAGCTTTTCCAGCACCCCCACTTCTCCCTCCCAAAGTGAATAAGACAAAAATAGAACCCTTTGTGTGTCTTTTCCAGCTTTTTTTTTTCTTCCACAGAACACTCCACCAAACTCCCTATAAAACTCCCTCGCTCCTCTACATTCCACCAACCATATATAAACTATATATGGTTTATATAGACTTATCTGTATGTATGGATACTAATATTCATTCTAATAGCCATTATACATATGTGTAAATTAGTTTCCTCTAAAACCAATTTAATATATGTATCACAGTGCTTTACTATTTATTAAAGTTTCAAACAAATTTGTCACAAATATATATTTTGTTTTCTGGTTGAAATCCAATCATCATTCTGTGAATTTCCAATATTTTCATCCTTGGCCATAGCGGTGACTGGGAATGCATAGAAATAAGCCAACAATAAAACAAATACAAAATCATAGTCCTTCACAGAATAATTAATAGATGACTAATTAACTGAAATAGAAGACTAATGGCAATTTAGTATTAACTTATTACCAAGCGAAGTTACAAGCATGTATAGAAATCATTTCTATTGTAACAAAGAAAATATTCCATTAAACTGCACTAGAAGAAAAATACAGAAATACTTCGCTAAAAAACATATCTCTGTTTTTAATCCTATATAATGATGCAAGTAAACATGAGCTGTACACCCATCTGTTTACTGAGAAAATGCTGAGAATAGAACTAACTAAAAAGATAACTGCTAGACATATCATCAGCTCCAAATCCCAATTGATCAAAACCAATAGCTACTAGAATTAACAACCATGCAATAAATTCTTCAAACATGGCAAACAGAAAATAAGTGAGGGGAAAATAAAATAACAAAGCGAGGTTTGTGGGAGAGGGAATAGAGATAACTCTTGAATCTCGACACGTATTCGAGGTCCTCAAGGCTTAGGTCTTCTTGTTGATTGGATGAGACATGCAGTTCTGTTTCTTTCTTGCCCAAGAACATGGGTCTTGGCACAATCGTCCTCCTCCTGATGGGAGGGCTGTGGTAATGGAGGGGAGAAACGGTTGTCAGAGGCGAATGCTGGTGGTGTAGGAGTGTGGGGAGAGAAGAAGATGATGATGACTATGATGCAAGTGGTTGGAACTGGAGTTGCAATGAACCACATCGTCATTCATCACCATCATAAAAGGAGGTTCCTTGGGAGAAGAGAAAGTCGTTGAGTCCTCACATGAGTCCTACGGAAACTAATAAGAGGAAGGAGCTTAGGGATCAAACGGGTAAACGCTCACCTCCATTCGCATATGAAGAGATGGTAGAGGATGTAAATGAGGAGGAGGAGAGGAAATCCATCAGACTGAACCCATGTTGACACCCATATACTGCATAAAGGATGATAAGCATTAGGAGGATGTTCCAAGTTTAACTACAATGATATGGACAAAATAAATGACAAGGCAGAGAGAGGGGTGATTAGAGGAAAAGGGGAGGGTGTAGTGGAGACACGGAAAGTGGGGAGTTATGAATTGAGATAGCTGAATTGGACCTTCGTATAACCTAAACTTAGCAGTCAACCTTAACCTTACAGTAGCGTTTTCATAGAGGCAAAAGGAAAAAGTGGCATTAACAATCTTTTCACATGTGTCTCTTTGCCTTCATTTCCCAATCTTCATCTCTTTAAGTAATTGCAGTTCATAGCCTTTGTGAGTAGACAACAGGTTGGTTTAAGTAGACACCAAATTAAACCAAGTCAAATTGACTTGAAACTTGAGAGGGAGAGAGAGACGAGAGGGGGTATGGAACTATAAAGTAAATAAACAACAACAACGCTAAGAAGGAGCATTGAAGATTATTAAATGTAAACAAAAGAAACACATTGAAGATGGAGCATTGAAACTATCTACATTCATGCATCTTGTTCTACTCCTAATCTGGGCATTGAGATAATTTATTTGGTGAAATACTGTAGGAAATATAACACCATAACCACGTGAATTGGACATCAACAGTGATATGTAAATTTCCCAGAGGATCTTCATAGGAAAAAATAAAACAGTGCCAAGTAAAAAGTATCATTGGTACATGAATTCTTCCAATTGGCAGGGTAGATAGGTATTTGAAGAAGAAAACATTATAAGTAAGTTACTTTCAGTATCTAAGTTATAGAAACTTATAATTTTGACAATAGAATTGATTTGTTTCAGTTTGAAATGAATTTAAGACCTTAGCAGACGCATGCCAGAAAATAGCAGGCCCATGCTATAAAATAGGGACAGAACACATGGTCATGCTCAGGTAAGACTCTTCATAGTCTAGAAGACCAAAGACAGCTTCCTATTTGGCAAAGGCACCAAGAAAAAATAGAAATGGAAAGGAACAATAGGATTGATGAGCAGGGATTGCCATCCCAAGATGATAATTTGTAATTGAAAAAAACATTGCCAATGGAAGCAAATGACAAGGAAATACGCTAAAAACTAATACCAATCAATTATGAAACCCACTTTATAGCCTCTACAAACCCCCCTAAAAACGACATCAGCCTATGTTTGATCTCAAGAGTAAGGTAAAAAGGGAAAATGCTAAGAAACAAATTCCCGATATAATCTTTAAATTTATTCTTCTTTTCCTCTCTATTTCCTTCATGTAGCATTAGGCCCCATTTTCCAAGAAACAAACACAAAGGTAAACAATTGGAAGTTGTGGAAAGGAAAAAAATCATGAGACATACAACAACAACATGTAGCAAGCAATTTCAACAGTGTTGATTTAATAAGCAAAAGAAACTTGCACCAGTGAGCAATGGAGGCACTGAAGCCATGAACAAGAGGAAGAGGGGGAGTACTTGAGAAAGCCTATGGAGGATGAACACCTAGGTAACTAACAGTATGTCCCTTCCACTGCCATTTGTTGCCTATCAAAAAAAATAAAAAAGATGGTCTATGATGACAACTCTTCTCAAGGCTCAAGCCGTGGTCTAAAGGGCATTTAAGGAACTTAATTTATACTTCCTTCTCCACTTTACTTAGTGGATAGTTTGCTAAATGGTAGCTAAGTGTGTGTCGCTTTCCTACTTTTTCTCCCTTTCCATCTTTTTACATGCCTCAGACACTTCGAAAATAGTGTTGCCCCTTTTTCTCATAGGGGTGCCATTTTAAGGTACTCTACTTAGGGTCTTAAAAGGGTGTTTGCTTCCTCATGATGTAAAAATCCAATGAAAATCTAATATGAAGCAGTCAATGATTATAGTGACAGTAAGAAACAAAAAGCATTAACCATAAAAATTAATCAAAAATCCTAATATGTGTGCATGGGAAAAACCAATGTTGGATGACTATATAACTATCGCAGAAAAAAACTGTAAGATTTAGGGAAAAAAAATCATAAACTATTAAATTAATTAGCCTTGACAGGATTACATGCATGATACTGCAAAATAAGAGGAAATTAACATATACTCACAATTTGCTATAGAGATGTTGGGCACATCGCGACACGTGGGTAATATGAAACCTTTAGCATTAACTTTCACATTTACAGTGCAGACACCCACTCTTATAACCACAACAACAGAAATATTCACTTCCCTAGAGTAGTGTTTGTTATGAAGGATCCATTCCATCACACATACCACTAGAATCATGCTCGATTTTGAAATCCGCACCATAGATAGAACAAGGATAGTTTTATGTGCAGATTAGCATCAAATTGTCACTTCTTTGAACATATTACATTATCACATGTCTCTCGTTGAAACAAATCGTGCTCGCTTGTCTAACTACCTCAACCCTATCCCTTACCAATAGATTAAGTGGTTAAGAATGCAGAAATAATAAGTTTAAGAACCAATAGATATTATGATTGATTTTTTCTTTAAACACCGAATCTATCGTATGACGTGTCGAGGTGTCCCTACTACTGGGGAGACTCGAAACCGGAAGTAATTCATAATTATTTTTATTCATTGGAATGTTATACGATCATATCATTTAAAGACTTTATCTTTGTTGGTCTTTGAAGTATTTCTAATAGAAGTTGTCATTATCAGCCAAAGAACATGAAAAATTCACCCAGCACCGATGGTTTCTGGTGGATATCAGAAATTGTCATGAAAACAGTGTTCTTTTGGACTCTGAAAGAAGAGTTTTAGTTGATGATGTAAATCAAATTAACTCATTTCATTATGAAATACTTTCTAGTAACACATTCATTGCATAATTAGTATTTAATAAAAGAGGATACCTAACATCTATCATTTAATCGTTCGAGATAAAATATGTTTATTAATTTTACCTTCATGCACATCTAAATTTTTTTCCCCTTCTTTTATTATTAATTTTACCTTTCAAAGTGCTTTGTTTGGTTTTTGAAATTTTTTTTGGAAAAGCTAAGTTATCTTTTTTGTTTATTATGCAATGTTTTTGTTGTGGCAAAAGCGAGGGTGAAGATGATTTGTGTTGACCAAGAAAAAAACATTGAAAAGTGAAAAAGTGGTTTTTTATATTAATAATATGTTTACATTAACGATTGCATACTTTTATCTTCTGTTGAGTGGAATGTAGTTTTTGTAATTGGAATTATTATGATCAACCATCTATATAAAAGTTTCCACATGTTTTCCAACGTAGTTGCACGTCTAGTTTCCTACATAGGCATTCATTTCATGTTTAATTTTTTCCACGATTTCTGCTATGCATTTCAAAGAAGAGTTTGGCTGAAATAATCTTTTGAATACATTTTTCTTAACTCTGTTGCATTTTTTACCAGAAAATGTAGTTATCCCAAAAATCTTCTATAAATATTCTGCGGTTGCACAACACTTTCATCACACTTTATATCTATCATTTTCTTATTCCATGGGCAATGCTTTCTTCCTTCCATCCCTATGGTAAATATCTTCTTGATCTAATGTTGTTGATTGGATTTTCAATTAGCATATACCGCACACGCACGTGCCCCCAGTAGTGTTTTAAAAATCTTGGTCTTTTTAATTTTACGAAATTATGATTTGACAGCTTGTTTCTATCATCTTACGCGATTCAATTATTACTGTTCTTTAGTGGTTCTATTTCCAGTTTTGAAATGGAAGCATTAAAGATTTATGATATATTCTTTATTTTAAGAAAATATATATTTTTTAATTTTATTATGGCACAAGCATTGATAACTATCATAATTGTATATAACTTTTAGATATGATGTGCTAATTAATAAGAAAGATTGGTTCTTAAATATAAAGACTAAAGGTGGCTTAAAAATCATGGTAGGTTATTATAGTAAAAATAGTAATGTTCCTAGTTCAATATTCTATTATGTTGTCAAGTAAATTTCAGTTTCACGATGTTAGGCTCGAGAGAATTAATCTCTAAGGAAGTAAAAAGGATTGGAAGCCCTTTCTCATCGAGAATGAGGTCTTCAAGGTGTCATTCGGTTTTAGTGGAATCAGCACTATGCTCAAAACAAATTTATCGACCTTTGGTAGCTTTCGATTTTTCAATGGTGATACCATGAACTCCCTTTATGCAGCTCATGAGCTCCTGACTACTTAAGTCGGGATTGCAACATTTCTTATGTCGATTCAAGAGAAGGAGGCTTTGAAGGCTTTATGATTTTCAGCTCATGTTTGGTTTCGGGGGAGGGGGGTTGTGTAAGGGTGGCAATATGTGATCAACAACACTCACTCAAGAGATTGTCTATCGACGTATCCCTCAAGCTTATTAGTTGCTCTCAAATATGTGTTTTTGAACAATGTAGGTGGTAGGTCTCTAAATTAATCAAACTTATAGAAAATCAAAGTATATTTTGTAACATTTAAGTTTTTTTTAAACTTTTGTATATAATGATTTATTGTTAAACATTTTGCACATTTGTTTTTAAAAAAGTTTTTGAGGATGGTGCGTACAAGATATTAGCGGCCCCGTTTAGCCTACGAAATTTTTCTCAACTCTATCCAAAATTCGTAATATGAAAATTTTCAATGTATTCTAATCTTTAGTTTTCATTTTCGAAATACGTTTAATTTGAATTTGCTGAAAATACGTTTTCATTTTCACCCCATATTTGGTTGAATTTAATTTAAAAACAAGGAAAAACAGCTTTTACCGTTTCTTTCTCGATTCATATATAAAATGTTGCATTAGTGAATTCATTTTCTTTAAGTTTTCAAAATTTGTTTTCGTCTTATTCTCGTGAATTCAAACGCTGCTTTCCTTGTTTTCGAAAAGTTTGAATAGAGTAGAAAATGTAAAAATTTTCTGTACCTTACTAAACAAGGGCTCCAAGCACCAAGATGAGAAATATCCTAGCTTTGAATACCACATGTTCATTCAAATCTAGAAGCCTTTTTGAAAAAGATTTTTGCTACATTTATTTTAGAGGATTATGTACTAATATATATAGAATAATTGCTTAATAAGTTTAGAGAATAAACTTTGTGATTATGCTATCAAAGGTAAGTAAAATAAGTAAGGAATGTGAAGAAAGGACAAAATCTTAAGGGATTCTATATATGAAGAAAATATGATTGATATTTTGGTATTGTTATTTATTTATTGTCTTGACACACATTTAACAATCATATTTTTTAAGCCCCCATTTATCGGGGAAAATCAATGGCATCTATCGGACCAACTTATCTTTGATAGTCATATTTATTGAGATATTCACCCTTACTATAATATTATCGCAATGTTTGTGTATCGATGTATAAAGAAGGGAGTAATCTGTGATGCGTAAGATGGGATATGGATGCGTGATTAGGATTCATACAAATTTCAAAGATGAAATTTGCATTATATTTTTACAGGGCCATAGATAAGATTGTTCATTTCAATCGTAGAGGTAAAGAGACAACGTTCTATGTGTATGAGAGTCATACACCTTTTAACAAATGGTACAGGAGGATGCGATAATATTATTCATAGCGGTTTCAAATGTACCCAAAGAATATCTTACAAATCACAGAGATAAGCGAAATGCGCATATTATCTTAAAGATTCTTAGTTCCATTGATTTTATATGTTTAGGAATTGATGAGTCTAAGTTTTTTACTTTTACAGAGATCCATTTAGATCTATGAATCATCTTTACATGACAGAAGATAGAGTTCATGACCTTTTTAGGTCATCATCGATAGTAGTGGTGAAAGACTCCAAGGAAGCGCCGAGTAAAATCACCAGCATAGTGACATGACGTGTGAGGTGAGGATAAAATTAAGAGACTATGGGTCTTGAACATATGATATTTGACATCCTGAAATCTTTTTCGGTGAATGAGATTCAATACTCGGAGATGGGATGCAAATATGAAATGTTAAGTTGGTTGGCCAATGTTTGTAGAAGTTCCCTTTAAATGTGAAGGTTAGTTGTTAAAAAATTAATTAAATTTTCAGTTTAGATTTTCAGTAATTTATCATATTTATTTATTTATTTTTTTTTTTCAAACATGGAATTTTGGGCTTATTCGGATCACTATCCCATATTCTTAGACCCAAACATGAGAAATCTATTGAGGGTTAATTTATGTAGAGGCATGCTTTCTTAACAGCGGAGTAATCGAGATGCAGCGAGTTTGTATTTGGTGGATTACTGGAAGTCAGGTCGTGGGGATTGATGAAAATATGCCTCGAAATTTCAAGTAAATAACTGCAATAGTATACATCTACTAAATATGATTTTCTTACCTTCAGTAGAAGCTCGGTCATGCATCTAAAAGTGAATGTAAGTATTTTTATTTATATCTTAAACCTATATCTTAATAATTTATATATAATATATATTATGATTGAAATTTTTGATATTTGCGACAAGCACGTCATGAGAGGCGAAAATTGGTTTAGATAGAGACCTTAATGGATTATGGCCAAAATTTATTTTAGGAGCCTTGACAACTTGTACATGGTGTCTTGCGTACAATGACACTTAGCCATAGTAAGACTTTTATGAGTTAGCACTAACACAATTTTTCCACATGTTTAACAACATGAAGTGACCCAAAATTTGTGTGACAAGTTAGTAGGAGCTTTAACGTTGATGTATTTTACATGGTGGATCTCATGCTTCTGGCCCATTGGCTGTTTCATGAAGCTGGATCTATTGAAGCATCATATGGTTGAGAGATCTGCACGTCGATTGTTATCTGAGTGAACAAGTCTATCTGATAGTAGATGAATGATAGAGCGTTTGTGAACATGAACCCTTTGAGGCTGCATCATTTTGTGCTCTGTGCGTAAGGCGTGGTGCGATGGAAGTATAACGCTCGATAATCTCTGACATATGATGTTTCAGCCAGATACGATTCATGAAAACAGATTAAGCTATGAATCACGGCGTCAAAGCTACATGGCGCTCAGCTCTACGACATTTCTGCCACGAGAATTTGAATACTTTCATGTTAAAACATATGAAAAAAATAGTATGAAAGTTGCCGTAAAAAAATGCTTTACTGTTCACGTCATCTGGTATGTGCGACACCGACCATACCCGATTGTTAAAAACTGCTGCCTGACGAATTACAGTGCAGTAAGCGCACTCTATCTAAACCACCGCTTTCTTGCCCACATGGCGTATATTTCAACCCGACTAGCAAAAAACTGAAATCGCAGCTGTACTCAGTATATATAAGTGACCAAGACTATGAGTTTTAAGATAGCAAATAAAAAATACTTGTCACAGATGCGTAATGAGGACTGCGAAGAGCAGAAAATAAATGACTGGCAGATGTAACTGTGTTTTTAAGTAGTTAGAAAATGCGACTTCAGAGGCCGGCACCAGCCTCATCAGTCGATCGACATTGACCAGCATCCATGCATCTCAAGCGATTGCTCTGGAGCGCGCTCCGAGGCCGGTAGAAAGGATTGACCTTCCGCCTCAAGTGTGTCGACTGGGCCACAAATCGTTTGGAGTCTCAAATGTGGAGGATGAATATCGGCTCAAGCGAAATTCCGTATTTGAAAAATGAAAATAAATAAAATAAATGATAAGAATTAGCACGAAAATGTAAACTGAAAAATTTAATTATTCACACCAACAACAACAGAATCTTCGACACAAGGAACCTGAAACATTGTGACAACAACTTATTGAAATAAACATCCATCTCGTGTTGACTCTCGTCCAGAAAAAATTTAGGGGATGTCAAGTATCATATGTTTTTAGCACCCATATAATTATACAATTTCATCACTCCGCCATGTGTCATGTCGACCGTGGCGGTGACCCCACCCAAATAATTCCACACAAGTCTTTCACTGTGTAGCCTCGTGACAAAAGCCCATCAGGCACTCCATCTTCTGTCATGTAAATGATTAAATAGACTAAATGAATACCTGCTCAAATAAAAGAAAACAGGCAATTTCTAACATATAAAACGTGGAATAAAGTTTAGCTTTAAGATAAGCTGTGCATTCACTTCAAACCTATTTATGAGAGACTATTTTTGTATGACGAAAATTAGCAGGCCTCAACAGTTGTAGAAGTGCTCGACTCGCAGGAATGTATGACTCATGCAACGTGTCTCTTCTACGGTAAAATGGCTGTCGAGAGCACTGCTAGAAAAACATATATGCGGCCCATATCTTTGTGAGCCCATGAGACATTTGCTCTTGTATTTATCGATATATCACTAACGAGATGAGAAATATTATAACAAGTAGTATCAAAATTATAAGCTGTGACTGTCAAAAAGGCATAAGGGTGACAATACCCACTATTCTGCACCATTGATTTCTTTGATAGCAGGTTTGCGAAATATGACTGATGGAGTGTCCGAGACAATAAATAAACCAGCAATGAACCAAAACTCTCCGATCCTCATGCTGATATATAAATCCCCACCAGGCTGCGTAAGCTCAACTTCTCTTTGTTACCACTATATCTTTTACCTTTGCTTCTGCTTGATGTGAAAGCAAATGTGGCGGTGTTGGCTGTGGGACTTGTAGCAATTATTCATGTGTATTTGGGCGATAATCTTGGAAAAATGAAATGGCAGAGAGTGCTTTGAAAGAAAGACTTGGGTTTGAGATGAACACATGTGAGGGTATTCTAAAAGCCAAGGGATCACTCTCTTGGCAATTTGTAATATCTTGCGCCTTCTATAAGTGAAGGAAACTTTTTAAAAACAAGGCATGGAAGCTGGATATTGAAATAAAAATCTGTTATATATAAGGTTGAAATGACAAATGTTGCAAAATATGGCCTAATTTTCTAACATAGTTTGATAAATTACATTAAAAACCTACCACCATTGCTTTCGAAAAACACGTATTTAGAAACAGCTAATAAGCTGAGGGACGCCTTGTCTGATAGTTCCCAAATCTCTCGAGTGAATGTTTATTTGATCACATATTTGCCACCCGCTTACAGCCCCCTCCCAGACCAAACTTATGAGCCAAAATCCTTAAGGCCTTGACCCCTCAGCTTCTCTCGAATCAACACAGAAATGTGCATTCTTGACTTAAAAAATGGTGGGGCTCATGAAACTACATAAGAAATTCAAAGTATCCTGAAAAAAATCGAAGGCTTACCAAAGGTCATTGGGAATTTGTTTGAGCATGGTGCCTAGTTCCCATGAACGGACCCAACACAGCGAGACCTCATTCTCAATGAAAATGAGCTTCAATCCTTTAGCTATCTTGTAGAATTCGATTCTCTCAAACCTAACATCAGTAAAAACCCCAATTTTGACAACACTAATAGAATATTGAACTAGATAGCAAAAAGTTTGCACGAGGAGATCTCAGTTCTCTACTCTGAGTGAGGAGCTCACCATCATCCCTCTCTGGGCTGACCCCCAGCTAAGGGAGGGGAAGAAGTAGTTCTGGTGGCTTAATCTTCAGTTGAGATCGAAGAGACGAAAAAATTGTTTGGAAGGTTGCATTTGGGAGGAGAAGAGGGGATCCGCCGTGGATCGGTTGGGAGGCAGTTTAAGTCATTTATTGTCGGGGTTAGAAGACTGTGGTAGAGTGAGCAAATTATCGAATTAAGGAAAATGTATGGGAAGAGGATGGGAAGAGCATTACAAAATGGAAAAGGGTTCTAACCGCACAAATTGTTCATCAGATGCTCGGTAAGGGACATTGGGGGAAAATACTATAATCTGATGTTCCCGGAAGAAGCTTGGTATAGTCGGGGTTGGAGAGTTTTAAGTAGAAAAATCTCGCGGCAGTGGGGTCAAGATCAGGTGATGAGATCGGGGAAGAAGAAATTTGTGAGGCCTTTGAGGAGAGAAGCGAGAGAGCGTTGAAGATTACCCTTGAGAACGTTTGAAGCCAGATTCTAATACTAGCGAGGTTAGCAAACCCCGGGGGAAGACACTTGTGGAAGGTTTTCTCATGGGAGGAGTGGAAGGAAGAGGGAGGTGTTGGAAAGGTGGACCGATTCTTGCAGATGCGAGTAGAGGTGGTGGGGTTCGGGACATACTCGGATTAGGGGTCGAGGCATGAGGATTGAGCTAGGGATCACGATGGAACGTTAAAAACTCTCATTGTAGCTAATTTGGGAAGAGCCTCACAGCTTTTTTGAGATTTAAAGAGAGAAAGTAAGGATGAGGTAGATCGAGTTTTGAAGTTTGGAAAAAGGCGTTTTGGGACCAACCTGGTTCATCTAAGAACGTGGGGAGAAGACATGGGATGTAGCAGTCAGGGTTTTTCAGTGGAGAAAGCTTGGGTGAGAGTAGTGGGACTCGTTATATACATGGAATGGGAACCAGTGTTGGAGAAAATTGGACGCGTGTGGCGGTTTCTGCGGGTTGACAAGGAGACTGACGAGCTCAGCGAACTGGGGTGGGCGAGGATTCTGGTAAGGTGGAGAGTGCGAGACCTCGGAACACGGTCGAGGGGTGGCGTATGTAGACAGGTTAGGTTGCGATTTGTGGTGGGAGTTGTCTCCTGTCCACGGCGGTCTTAAGGAATCCAGGACGAGAGAGAAACCTGGCTCCCCGCCGAGAAGGCCGATGAGGGCGATTCACGCGCCTGGGAGAGAGTGAATGGCGTGGCTTTCGAGGTTGCAGGAGGAGACGTGGGTGACAAGCACCTAGTCTCATCAAGTCAGCCCGATCGGCCGGACTTTTGGGTCGGCCCGGGTGTGAGCCAGTCCCGGTGGAGCCCAATTTCGGTCAGAAGTGTGTTGTTGGATCGGGGAGCGGGCGGGGGCGTGGGTGGGCTTTCAGGCCCGAGGAATTTCTTACGGCGGGGCGACCGAATAGCGAAAGGTTTGGAAACAATGCCCGGTGGTTTGGGCTTCCACGGTCAAAATAATGCAGGTTCGCAGGCCCGAGTACTGGGCCTTTTGAAAGAGGCGCCCTCAGTATTCATTGGCCGAGTCTTCTTACATCGGTCTTCGAGGCGCGGGAGGATTATTACAGGAGCCAGAAAATTATGGAGAGGTAGCGTGATTCTTCAGGATTAGGTGGGCTTACCCAGTATAGAGGCCCCATTGGACTGACCGGTTTCATTAAGCAGGGTTTAGAATTCCACTCTCTCTTTTTCGGGGTGACCCCTTTTTGAGGGGTTCTTGAGTCACAGGGTCGTATGTTCTTGGAAGGAGGGTGGAGGGTGTCTGCTTGGTTGGAGATTGTGGTGACGAAATGAAGGGAGGGGAGCGGTCGAGATGGTATGATGGTGGAGCGGGCGGGGAGGGACGCTCGTCGGCGAGCTCCTTTAGCGGTGAAATTTATATGAAAAAATCGGAGGGCGATAATATTTGGTAAAGTTCGTAATTTACAGGATTGCGTTGAGGGCTTTGAGACTCAGTTATTGAACTCATGCACGAGCGAATGGTGGCTCCCGAATAAAGGACGAGGAAGAGAGGCAGGGACGGATGCTGGGGTTTCTAAGGTGTGTTGGGAACTAAAATTAGAGTGCACGATAAAAGCTGAGCGAAGTGGGAAAAGTGCAAAAGCGAGATAGGGGGGCTATTGCTAAAGTTAGGATGAAGATGAAAGTCTTATCGTGGAATGTGAGGGTGAATAATCTGAGAAGAAAGGTGATCAAGCGGAGTTTAGCACTAGGGGATCGTAGGGTGGGTAGGTGTGTTTGCGAAGCAAAAAAGTTCGGAGAATCTGAGATGCAGGTTGGCCGCAGGCTTTGAGGCGGGGAGATTCTCGAGTGGCGGCTGTTGATGCCTCGGGGTCGTGGAGGTGTGCGATATGGGATAAAGAGATGCTTGGAGGTGATGAGGCGATTGTGCGGAAGTTTCTTTTACTTCAATTCATTCGAAATATGGAGGATGGATTCAGTGGATCTTCACGGGGGTTTATGATCCAGGTTAATCGGCTTAAGGAAGATGTGGGAGGAATTTGGAGTTCGGTGAGAGGTTTATGGGGCGGTCCTTGGTGTATTAGGGGAGATTTTTAATGCCTCCTTCTCGCAGTAAACCCAGCCCGAAGTGGAAGATTTACTGGTATGGCCGTTTCGCTTTTGTCGTGACGACTTGAGGGTGAGAGACTTGCACCTTTACGGGGCACCTACGTGGAGTGGGCTGATGACGAGAACTATGTCTAGTTAGCCAGGTTCAAGTCTGGGGATTAGGGGAAAGTTATTTGTTAAAGTCACACCAAAGTACCTTCTTTGGGCGGTTTAGGACCGCTTCCACTATCCCCGTTAGATGGAGGTGTCAGGTCGGGGACCCCTCCCCGCTAGATTTGAAAATATGTGGTTGAAGGTTGAGGGCTTTAAAGACCTCCTTAAGGGTGGTAGCGAGGCTTAGCATTTTGAGTTATGAGTTTCATATTGGCTGAAAAAGCTGAAAGGTTTTAAAAGGAAAGCTAAAGTATGGAATAAGGAGGTTTTGGCAATGTGGGCCTTTAGAAGAGTGAAGCCCCTTTTAGAGTGGATTGTTGGGATAGCAGTGGAAAAGGAAAGGGAGGCTGTCTTTAGAAGAATGCGGGAGAGGCTAAGCGAAGGTTGACTACGAAGATGGCCTCTAGTTGTTGGAAGAGAGGCTTCTTGGAGCCAAAATCAGAGGCTATGGCTTAAGAGGGGACAATCTGGGGTTTTTTCCACAAAATGGCAAGCTGGCATAGAAGAAGAGGCCTTGATAAACAAAATCCGCAGTGATAGGTGGCTCTTGGAGTAATCATATTGAAGGATTGTTGAGTTTGGGACAAGTCGGATCCGGGTGTTTGGCGTCCACCGCTTTCCCAGTATTTCATTGGAGGGTTAGGGAGCAGGAGGATGCGGCCGGTTTGAAGCCCCCCGAGTTGGAGGAGGGAAGTTTACATGGCCATTCTTGATCACAAATGGTGAAAGGCCCCGAGGCGGACGGTTTCCGTCCGCTTTTGAAGTCCTTTTGTTGGGAATTTGTGCAAAGGTGAAGTTATGGGGTTCTTGAGGTGCACATGAGAGGAAGAAATTTTGTAAAAGGTTAAATGCTACCTTCCTAGTGTTGATTCCCAAAGGAAAGCACGTCGAGGGATGCTTAAAAGATTGCGAGGAGCCCCGATGGATTTATTAGGAAGCTTATATAAGATCCCTTTTGAGGTCTTTGGCGAATAGGCGAGAGGGTGTTGAACAAAGAGTGATCTCTCCATCTAAGCGCTTTGTCGGAAGTAAGTGAATCCTAGATCTTGCTTCAATCGCGAATGGTGTGGATTCCACATGTTGAGAAGGAATGATGGGCGAAGTGGTATGCGGAGTTAGACATTAGAAAGGCTTATGATCATGTAGGGTGGGAGTATGTGATTGAGGTTATAGGAAGAATGGGGTTCGTCCAAAGATGGATATCTTGGATGCTCTTGGTGTAATACATTGTCTCGTTTCTATCATATCAATGGGGTAATGAGGGTTTCAGAAGTGCGAAAGGGGATTCGCGGGGACCCATCCACAAATCTCTTTGTTTTGGGAATGGATATCTTAAGCAGACTGGTAAACAAGGCTGTGGAAGGGAATTTTCTGTCTGGTTGTAAAATTGGGGGAGGCGTAAGTGGGGAGGAGTTGGAGTGTCACACCTTCTCATGCAGAATGTTTGTTGTTGCTTTGTAAAAATAATCTGACCCGACAGCACGCCCGAGATGGATCTTAATGTGGTTTGAGGCCTATCGAATTTGAAAATCAACGAGCAAGCGAGATTTTCCACATCGGAGGCCCGGGAGAATATTGAGAGTCTTGTGGCTGAGTTAAGGCTGGCCGACTTCTTTACCACCTACTACGTATTTGGAGCCAGCCTTCCAGGGGCTCCGGCCTTAGTCCCGATTAGGATGCTGGGATCTCCTCAAGAGAAGAGGATTCAGACAGAAGGCTGAGCTGGTTGGAACGTGATATATTTCCCAAGGGAAGAGTTACACTTATGAAATCTGTTATTTGTCTGATCTCCACCATCTCTACTTTGTAATAAGCACCGGGATCAAAGTCTAGTGTCGCAGGCTAGAAAAATCGGAGGGACTTTAGTGGGGTGGGGGAATACGGATAAAGCCTGCGCTTAATTGAGTTGGGCCCGCAGTGTGTCTGAGATAAGAAGGGATTCAGTGGATTAGGGGAGTAAGAGGCTTACCACAATCAACAAAGCGCTTGTTAGGAAAATGGTTGTGGCGTTCTCGAAGACGAAGGAATTCTTTGGAGGAAGGCTAGCCAGGAGCAAATTTGGGGAATCACAGGGGGGATGGTGTTCCGGTGAAATTAGGAACAGTTTTGGGACAGGTTTATGGAAAGAAATTAGGAAATGAGTAGGATTTGGTTCGGTCCCAAATGCAAAATTTAATGGTTGGTAATGAAGTAACGAGAATCAGGTTTTGGAAGATGCACAGGGGGAGGAGGCTTTTGTGCATGCGTTCCGTTGTTGTTTCAGCAGCGGTTCGAGGAAAGATGATGATTTAGGGAGTTGTGGGATGTATGAGAACGATGAGGTGGATGGATCCTCGTTTAGCGAGGCCTTTCAATGATTGGGAAGTGAGGGGAGTTGTTAAATTTCTGAAAATAGTCCATCCTGAGGTGGTGCGAAACGGGGAGGACAGTTGGTCTTAAAGGGGGGCACGCCAGCGTTTATTGTGGCTCTTGAGGTTTGAATCGCTGCTGAAGTCGAGGGCGCTTTTTCACATATATAGGTTGGAACAATATGGTCCCTTAAAGGTGAGTTTGGCAGGAGGCGATCTTGAGAAAGGTGATGACTAAGACTGACTCGAAAGAGGGAAGATCTTTGGCAATGAATCTTTACCTTACTGAAGAAGGAGGAGAAACACAACCAATCTTCTGGTTCATTGTTGAAGGCGAGGAATGCTGCAGAGCTTATTTTGGCTATAGTGGGGGTTTGGTTGGGTCTTCCACGCTTTCTCGGTCTCGGCCGAGGTCCTTCTTTGGCAAAGAGAGAAAGAGGAACTGGCACGTGGGCGAAAGCGCATGAGAAAGTTTGGAGGCTGCGCCTTTGTGCCTCTTACGGGCCAGTGTGGTGCCGAAAGAAATAAGTGGTCTTCGATAATGGAACCCCCATTCTCACATGTATAGATTAAAGAATTCTTTCATTTAGCTTGTAGTCTTACAGACTGACGTTTCTAAAATGGGATTAGGAGACGAAGTATTTTGGATTTTAACTTTGGATAAGTCACAGTGGTGTTTTCGGGTTTAGGATTTTCTTTATGTTTTTTGTCGTCTCAGACTGTCCCTTTATACTCAGAATTGTACTTTTAGGCGACCATAGCATTTTATTGATCAATGCATGTTCTTTATCCATCGAAAAAAAAAAAATAGAATATTGGTAGAGCGTTACTATTTTTGCTATAATAACCTATCGCGATTTTAAGCCTGCTAGTCTTTATATTTAAGAACCAATCTTTCTTAGTAATTAGCACATCATATCTAAAAGTTATATACATTTATGATAGTTATCAACGTATTACTCATATGCCTACTTAACATCCATCTATATAATAAAATTAAAAATCTCTATTTTCTTAAAATAAAGAATATATCATAAATCTTTAATGCTTCCATTTAAAAAGCTGGAAATAGAGCCATTAAAAAAACGATTAATAATTGAATCATGAATGAAACAACATCCAATTATAATTTGGTAAAGTTAAAAAGATAAGATTTGAAAATTTTAAAACTACAAAATAACAATAAAACAATGTGTATTGCTTTTATACTAATTGAAAATCGTCGAGCAACATTAGATCAAAGAAGATATTTACAGTAAAGGATAAGAAGGAAAAAGCATTGCCAGAGAGATAAGAAAATGATAGATATAAAGTGTGATAAAAGTGGCGTGCAGCAGCATATATAATGGTATAGAAGATTTTTAGGACCTTCATTTTCTGTCATCATGAAGTTGAAAAGTAATATTCAAAGATTATTTATTGACTCTTCTTTGAAGTACATGCGATAAGTGGAAAAAATTAAGCGTAAATGAATGCTGTAGGAAACTAGGCGTCACTACTATGTTGGAAGAGTATGTGAACTTTTATATAAGATGGTTGATCATAATAATTGAAATACAAAACACACATTACTCAGCGGAAAGAATAAAGTATCACGAAATTGTTAATATAAACATATTATTAAAATAAAAAACCCTACTTTTTTCACTTTTCAATATGCATTTCTTGGTCAGCTTTAAAATCACTTCACCCTCGGCTTTTGCCTGAGCAAAAAAATATAATAAAAAAAAGATAACTTAGCTTTCTGAAAAATTTCAAAAAAACCAAACAAAACGCTGAAGGTAAAATTATAAATAAAAGAAAGGGAAAAAAAAATTTAGATGGTATGAAGGTAAAATTAATAAAAACTGTATTTTTATCTTAAACAGCAATTAAATATTCAATGTTAGAGTATCTCTTTATTAAATACTATATCTGATGAATGTGTTCTTAGAAATTGTTTCATAATGAAATGATTAATTTTACTAATTTTGATTTACATCATGAACTAAAACTCTTCTTTGAGTCAAGAACAGCATTTTTATGACGAATTTTTATATCCACCCCGAAACCATCGATCTGGGTAATTTTCCATGTTCTTTAGTGAAATGTGACAGCACATTGAAGAAATGCTTGAGCTGACAAAGATAAAGTCTTTAATAAATATGGCCAAGTATAACATATTCGATGAATAAAAATAATTGTAATTTGCAACGAGAAAAAGGACAGAAAGATCTGAGATACCATCTTAAAACAAAAATACAAACAGCAAAAGCAATAAATGAAGCATATATCTTAAAATTTTACGAATACAATGATCAGAAAGCCATAATTTTTATTTTTTGATAAGCCGAATGAATATATTCGAAAGACGCGAAATAAGCGACTCCAGGGAGATTATTTGGGTACTAGAACCGATCGACTCTCTTTGCTTTCCCCAACACTGCTCTCTAGTAGTGTGTTTTCGATCTAATGAATGGTAACCATATCGTGAATAATGCATGAATGGTACCTAGTATGTGAATAGTACTAGTATGTGAATAGTCAGGGTCTTGGGCCATGGGACCAGCAGTCTGGGAAACTAAATTCTGGTATGAGGCGATTGCGGGGCGCCAGGAGATATATCGGGAGAGTGTGCGAGGAGAGCAGCACTTGCAGCGAGCAAAATCACAACCCACGACACCAGCCAGCACCACGAATCGAGTCGGTGTAAACTTCTTGCATATCTTGGGAGATTAAACCCAGCCGTCGATTACTAGTGTATGAGCAAAGAAGCTTAGAGGAGTAGCCGGTCAAACAGGATGGGCGTATCATTTAATTGTGGCTGGGGAAGGAGACCCGAGCATAGACTGACCCAAATCTTTCCTCCATTAAACTAGATAGGAGTAATTGTAACTGATATGATGCTCACTTATGTGTCCTTATACTTTATGTAATAAACTTTGATGTACCACCCGAGTGCTGGTGAATGCAGTGTGAATTTTATGAATTTTAGCTTTCAACCAGATAAAAGCTTTCCATGAAATCTTTTGAATTCGATCGGTTAATTCTCACGGTTTTGTGGCGCGAAACCCCAACCACGACAACGTGAGACATCCGGCTTCACACTAGCGGTACGGTAGCTTGATGGGGTTTATTCTCAATTGTTGACGACACAGGACCATCTGATTACGGTGGCGAAGACTTAAGCGCTCGTGAAGGTTGTCCATGACATATCATCAGATGGTTAATTATTTAACTAGTGCGGGGCGAATTGACTATACAGCGGCCGGTGTGTGCGAGCAATGCTGCCAGTCGTCATGCGGAGCGGGAGAGGAAAGTACCAGCGTTCTTCCTCGGGATCACATTCCCGTAGCGACTGACTCGCCGCCATAAGTAAGGGCGGAGAGAAAGGATCGGGTTGGTACATTAGCGGATCCTTTAGGAGGCCATAACCTTAAGGCAGAACGAAAGAAACTCACATGTCTGCGACACTTTATTTATCGAAGAAAAGAACGAAATTTCTGACACATTGCATTTGAGAAGCGCGAGATATATTCGCTTCCAGAGTCAACCGATGGTGGGATCGAGCCAGCGAGCTGGCCTCATAAAGCCCGAATGTGATTGCGTAACCGATGAGGTAGAAAATAAGGCGTTTCCTGGTCATCGTAGTTATTCAAGCGAGAGGTGATGAAACGACCCCTGCCAGAGTGCGGGTTTTATCGAGAAGGTGAAGTATCACAGAGATGGCTTGTAAAATCGCGTGGATTTGTCGAAGAAGGAATGATAAATGGAGGTATGCGTGGACTACGGACCTCGATAAAGCAATACTAAGACGACTTCCCTTGCCATAAATGAATCCCGGATCGTTGATACCTCACATTGGGCATAGGATCTTGTCATTTAAGGCGCCTTCTCCGGTACCACGATTCCGATGCACCCTGATCTGGAAGCGTTAACTACATTCGCCGCATGGGCTATCTTTTCTTCCTAAAAGTAATGCCTTTTGGTTTGAAGAATGTTGAGGTAACCTATCAGAGATGGTAACCAAGATATTTCAGCCACTGATTGGCAGGACAATGGAGGTCTATATTGATGATATGCTTCTCAAGACCAAAGAACACCCCGATCATACGAAGCACCTACAAGAAACTTTTGACCCTCTTGCATGCGAATGGTATGAAACTAAATCCCTAAGTAGTCGGAAGTGAGTTCAAGGAAAATTCTAGGCTTCCTTGGTGGCCTTGAAGGGGGTTGAAAGCCGATCCCCATTGACTCCGAGTCATTATGGAATCTTTAGCCCTCCCACTGCTTCGGAAGAAACAATGCCCCAGCGGCCAGCCGGTGGTTGCGGCTGCGGGGTGATTCATCTCAGAAACTCCTGAGACCCAGGCCCCAAAGGCCGTTTTCCAACACCATGAAAGGAACAGTGTGACGGGATGGGATGTGAATGCGACAGTTGCCCTTATGGGAGTCTAAATAGTATCTTCTGGGAACCGCCCGCTCCGGTAGCCTTAGGCAGGTGAAGCCAGCTCACCACCTTTACTTATTTTGTTTGTGATTTTAGTAAGTCTGAGCTTTTATTGAGAGGGCGAGCAAGCGGCGAAGCCCATATCTTCGCCATGAAGTCCTGACCGAAGCAAAACTTTGATATACCGTCTCAGCCAGTGGCTCCTGCCAGGGTGGTTGCAAAAACTCTGCCCTGCTTGGCGCGCCCATCCAGCTTTGTGCTCACCGGCCTCCCTCGAAAGCCCATACATGGCGGAGCACATCATGGCGAATGGCTCGATTAGCGTCGAGACTAGCGAGGTTGGCATTGATTTAAACCAGATACGTTGAGAAGGGACAAGTAGGAGAGATCCCTCGACAGAGATGGAACTGAAGACAGGCCGTGGTGGACTGCAGATATGTAGATGGTGCTTCGACATACGGGGGTAGGCTTCAGGGGCTATGACTTAAAGCCCAGTAGATAAGGAGGAGTCATAAGTAGGCCCGTCACATTTGAGATTTTCAAACACCTAACATGAAGCCAGGATAATATGGAAGCAATCAATGAAATCTGACTTATGATCTCCGTATCCTAAAAAAAAATTGTCATAAGAAGCGACTCTTAATTGGTGGTCGGGTAGGTAAACGGAGAGTATGAAACAAGAGATCCACGTATGGCCAAGTATGTGAGTTTGATCAACCTACGATTGGGGAATTTTACGGATTAGCGATTGGAGCATGTCCCCAGAAGTTCAAATGAAAAGGCGAACACTCTAGGCGTAAATGGCGCATCCTGCCGATAAAGACAATGCTCCTCCCCAGTATCTCTTGTATGTCGAAATTCGTCGATCACTAACCCCGGGTGCGAAGTAGATAGGCGGTCGCCATTGGATAACTCCGTGGTCAGCTATCTAAGTTCGAGATTTGCTAGATAATAGAAATTTGAAGCCCACAGATCGAGTCAAGCGAGATTTAAGTTTCTTCCTCATTAACGGTCAGATGTATAAGCGGTCCCTAGGCGGGCTCTATCTTAAATGCCTCACTCAACAACAGGGACAATACATACTGGCAGAACTCCATGAAGGGATATGCGGAAACCATCCAGGCGGCAGGACATTGGCACATAGAGCCCATACCCAAGGTTACTATTGGCCGACCATGTGGGTAGATGCCGCCGCCTATGTTAGAAAGTGTGATCGCTACCAGCGACAAGCTCCCTTCTCAAAACTCCTAGCCCAAGATTTGTGCTCACGTTGCATCTGCAAGTAATACCTTAGAGCAGTCAGTTATGCTTTCTGCAGATGAGTATGTCTTCTTCCTCCAACTAGGTCATTGACTCTGGAGCCACCGACCACATAATAGGTAATTCTAGTTTATTCACCACATTTTGAGTCCGCACCCCTCACACTTCTCTTTGTCACCTGGCTGGAGTAGGTCTAAATCATGTGTTCTTGGGTTGAGCACAATTAATCCTACTCCTCTCATCCCTTTGACATTTGTTCTAAGTTTACCACATTTTTCCTTTAATTTAATTTCTATGAGTAAACTTACTTGAACACTTAATTGCAGTATTTCATTCTTTCCAAGTTATTGTCTGTTTCAAGACAACAATTGACCATTAGGTAGTTGTAGAACAGATTCTATGT
This sequence comes from Tetrastigma voinierianum, assembly GCA_016808115.1. Lineage (NCBI taxonomy): Eukaryota > Viridiplantae > Streptophyta > Magnoliopsida > Vitales > Vitaceae > Tetrastigma > Tetrastigma voinierianum. The sequence continues at coordinate 100,413 of JAEQBH010005743.1, forward strand.
ATTTGAAAGGAGCGTCGGGACAAGGTATTTCTATATAGTAATCATAGGCATAACATAATTGAGCGTTTCACATATGTGGATTAGGCAAGGTTAAAGGAAGATAGGAGATCCACTTCAAGTTACTGTGTTTTTATTGGTGGAAACCTAGTATCATGGAAAAGTAAGAAGCAAAAGGTTGTTTCCCGTTTGATTGCAGAATCTGAGTATAGATCAATGACACAGTCCGTGTGTGAGATCATGTGGCTTCATCAACTCTTGATGGAAGTCAGCATTGAAACACAAGTCCTAGCTAAACTATGGTGTGACAACGGCTTGCCCTTTATATTGCTTCTTGTCACATGTGTTATGAGCAGTAGCGTATTGAGATAGATTATCATTTCGTTCGTCGAAATCTGACTTATGAGCGATTTCAGGATATGTGAAGAATTGAGAACAATTGGGTGATCTTCACAAAGGCCCTAAGTGAGGCCTGGGTTGGTTATCTATGTAACAAGTTAAGCATGATTTAATATCTATGCTTCAACTTGAGAGGGAGTGTTATAGAATATATATATATACTTATAGGTTATGAAACTAATCAGGAATATTAGATTGACCTATCAATTGTATATATCTAGCTCTTGTATTTATTCTTGCTAAGATCAAGGGAATAACACAAAGAATTCATTCCTCCAATTCTTTGTCTTTCTTTCTACAAATGTAAACAAAAGAAACACATTTAGTTGGATACATACTGCTAAAATAATGTCTCTTAGGATCAATCTTTTGCATTTCCTTTTCCAAGGCACCTTATCAATAAAGCAATAACTCTCATGAAGTAGGAAGAGAAGCCAACCAAGGAATCAGCTTTTCATGGAAAAATCATGATTGTTTTCCAAGGGACAATGTCCTACTCCCTCCAATATAAAGAGGCTTATATTGGGTTGCTAAGAAGGTAAGGAAAATTTTCCATGTTTATGAGCATGACAGAACAGGGCCAAGCCCTACGGTATACATGGTGTATACAAAAAAATGAGCATGACAAAGGTTAATCACCCTCACATATATAACTAAGAGAGCATTGAACAGTGAGATTAGCGAAAGCATTTTAGAGATTTCCTTTTTCTTGCAAAATTTTCAAAAAGAGGGATTGGACAGGGTTTGGGTTTCCTAAAGAGAGAGAGAAAGGCATAGAGGAGGAGAGAATCGGAGAAACCCCCCTCACCACCCTTACCCCATAGGACTACAATAGGTAAGGAGATTCATGGCACTCACTGCATCAAGTTAGGGCCCAGGTGGGCCTTTGATAATGAAAATAAAAGCATCCAGTGCCCTTTCATCATCTGCTGATTCCTTAACGATCTGCAATTTTTAGGTAAAAATGAACAGTAACTAAAAGTTCATTAGAAAGAATACTGCCATAACAGGGGCACCTAGTAATACCTGTAGCAAATCTTCATCCACTGCCTGATAATAAGATGTTCCTCAAATTATCTGCATTGGCAGAAACCATAGGAATCCCTCACATTCTTGCATTTCAGGAAAGCTAACCATGACCAACAACACTAACCATTGTTTGACACGCTCAAAGATTGATGGACCAATTACTCGTTGCATCGGTAAGAAATCAAACAACCAAAGAAAAGGCAACAACAACTTGATTCTCCAATCATCAACAATTGCCTGGTTGTTCATGCCACCAGCACATTTCAATAGTGCAAGCCCTTGAACCAAGGCATTAGTAGATTCTAGTTGGAGGAATGTTATAGACACAAGAAAAAAAACCATGTGCCAAATGGTGCAACAGGTTAAAATTGTTGTTTTCTCAAAGAAAGACCGATTGTGCCTTTATCTACACATGCAAGACTCTTCCCTATCAGAACAATTGGTTTATGAACGATTTCATCCAAGAAATCCAATATTAACCATAGAATAACTCAGTGTTTCAGTAGTATAGATCTACAATATCAAGGCATCAAATGCACATGTCTAGGACAAAATGCAGCTTCAAGTTTAGGCAAAGATATACCTGAGCCCATGTCTCCATTGTATATTCAAAGCCTGATGGCTTATTGGATGCACCAAAACCTAGAAGGTCGATGGCATGAACAGTATGACTTTCAGCCAGCATCATAATATTCCTGAAACAGATGTAAGGTCAAAAGGAATATATCAAGTTCTTGAATTTAATTATAGAGCAATTAAAGATGATCCCACCACACACACTCATCTTATGAACATTTGAAGACTACTATGCCTTTTCTTCTTCGAAAGATAGGAAGACATGAAAGAAGCGCCCAGTTACCATATGTGTAGAGATAATTGACCCTCAAATCTCATAAATAAAAGGGTTTTTCATATTTGTGCAAATATAGAATAATAATAATTAATGTCACTAAAATTAAATTTAGCTCTAAAAGGGGGGTCTAAATCTGTTAAATATTTACTTGGTATTGAGAACCATCCAGGTGAATTCGATACAGCATAATAAACCAATGATAAAAAGAAATTCTCAGGTGCAATATCCTTGGTTCAAAAGATGATCATTCCTCTAGGAATACAGGTCCTAATTTTTAAATATTTAAATCAAGGTTATGACTATTGAGAAAAACATTTAAAATTTTTGCTGCATCATCTGAATCTGAAACAACTTTTCCTTATTCTGGAGATAATGAAAGTCTTCAAATTTAAATCTGATGGTTGCCTAAGAATCAAATGCGAGTAGTGGTCCAAATATGTATAATCTTATCCATTTTTTTGTCTCATTTTTACTATGAGGCCAAAGAACATTTACAAACATGGTCACACTTACCTTGAAAGAGTACTCTAGCTACAAGGAAAATGATCATGAAGCATTATGTCTTAAACATCTTGTATAGAAGGATTGGATACAAATAATACATGACGGCATGAACCATCATTTGCAAAGGCCAAAGAACGTTTGCAAACATGGTAACACTTACCTTAAAAGAGTACTCTAGCTACAAGGAAAATGATCATGAAGCATTATGTCTGAAATATCTTGTATAGAAGGGTTAGATGCAAATAATACATGATGGCATGAACCATCATTATGCAAGAAAGTTCATGGACAGCCTTGGTATGGAGGGAAAAAAATCATGACTTACAACAGCAACATGCAGCAAGCAAATTCAAAAGTGGAAATGTGATAAGCAAAAGAAACCTGCACCAATGAGCAATGAAGCCATGAACAAGAAGAAGAGGGGAGTACTTGAGCAAGCCTGTGGAGGATGAACAACAAGGTAACTAACGGTATGGCCCTTCCACTACCATTTGTTTCACTTCTCCTAAATCTCCCTGAACCCCAACTACACCGCTCCCGCCAAAGATGTGGCCCTTCAAAATTGGCTTACAGTGACAGACTCTCGCTCTGAATCTGAACAACCCCATGTGTCAGCAACAATAAACTGAATCAAAATTAATGGCAGTTTTCCTACTGCTACCACAGGTTTATGGTGTTGATGGCAAAGAGAACAGTGCATGAGGAGCAGTAATTGCCACAACAATCATCCTCATACGCTTTTTGCTTCTGTGCCTCAGTTTATTTCGCATTATAAATTGAATTTATAATTATTTTTACAATATCAAAATAAAAACAATTTATCCAAAAAAGTTTTAATTTTTAATTTTTGAAATACATTTTTAGATTTTTTTTTTTTTTATCAGTAAAAACAGAGTAAATAGTATTAACAAAAAGAAGATAGAACCAGAAACCTCCACACATAAAAGATCTGTTTAGAAATAACTTCTATTAAAAAAATCAAAATACCCATCTTAGAAATGAATAAAACTCCCACCGTCAGAATCATCCTTAACTTCATGAGAATTGATGCAAAAAAAAAAAATGTTCCTGATTGCACATGCAATGGATCCCATCATGAGCATTACAAAACCACCCCATTAGAGGGATTACTTGAAATGTAACAAACATCAAACACTATGTGGTAAAAAGTCACAGACTTAAAAAGCCCCAAAACCCTCCTACTGACCAAAAAACATTTGAAAGTTTTCAACCCAAAAGTAAGAACAATTAAAACTCATTCATCAACGTCTTTTCTCTTTCTCTTTGCTTCATTTCCCTTTCCCTTTGTACATACGAAGAGCAGGGGAGAGAAGAATAGACTTCATTTAAAGTGAAGTGTTTTTCACCGAGAGAAGCAGTGGCGGTTGAGCCGTTTCCTTTGTATCGGCTGCAGTGAAGCAATTCTTACGCTTTACTAGAGCCCGCCAGCTTCCTTGTTCATCAAGCGTCATCGGATCTTAGTTGGTTGTTAACGTGAGCGTTCTTTACCAACTTGATCTTTCTTTTGGTAGAAGTTTGTTTTGCCTATACCTTGAGGGTGGCGGAAGGTGGCCGGATGTCTATGTCGGCCTAGAGCCCCTGGTTGCAATTTGTTACAGGACTCCCTGACTCGCCCAATAGTGAGGCAAAGGGGATGATCCTAGTCAGGGGGCCTTAGGATGAGACCCCAGGTTCACCCGACCTTCCATTTGATGTTAACCATGCACTGTCTTTTCCAGGTGTGAATTAGTAATAGGGCTTGCCTGTCGATTGATATTTCTTACGTCTATTTATGGTCAAGGGTGTGATTATTGAGGGTTATTTGTGCAGGGAAAAACCGGAGGGGCAAAATGGTGCATTGGGTGGAGAGGGCTAGTTTTGCCAAAATTCGTAAGGAGTACATTGGAGATTTTCCAATCAAGAGCGGCATGTAAGTCCTCCCTTCTGTGGAAGAATTTACATAGTTTAAATATACCCATCGCCTTACAGCGTCTGATCATCACTGTCCTCTACCCTCGGAGGTTGTGGAAGGTGTTGCCATTGGTTGTGGACCTTCGAGCTTAGTCACGGTTGGTTCGTCCCAGCCGGGAGGGCGGAGCGAGGGCGGCGGCGGGGTGGTGTCGATGGCGATCCACGCGGCCTTCATCTACTAGCAGGATTCGGATCCTGCCCCCGGGCGCTGGCGGTTGAGGGAGGTAGTATCAGAAGCGTCTTCCATTGGCAATAAAGGACTCCCGTCTTGCCCCCCGAGTGTTGAAAAAAAAGAAGGGAAGGCGTAGAGATTCTTTGGAGGCTTGAGGCGGAGAGGACTTCATTCGTGGAGTGCTGATATCCTTGCTCCGGATAGGGAAGAAGAAGGAGGAAAGAGGATGATATGTGACTTGTTCATAATTTTCTTAGGCTGAAGAGAGATGCTATCATAGGCGGGGCGGTGGTTGATCTGCCCCAGTGGCGAAGGATCGAGCCCGGCTGGTCAGGATGGGGAGTTGAGTTGACCATTGCAAATCTCGGATCACGGTGGTTGAATATTCGCTTGGTAGGTTACCATGGAGAATCGGCATCTCCGGTTCTGTAGCCCTTCATGGTACATCCATCGGCGAGGCCGGTCGATTAGATAGAGCTAAGTACACCCGGACCGGTTGTAGGAAGCCACTACTTCCTGATCGTATGTTGGTGAATCGTATCCATTCGCAGCGACGGCTCCCCATGGAAGAGGTAACGAGTTCACGGGTAGGAGAGGTGCTCAAGATTATGGATCGGCGGAAGCCCTTGTCGAGAGACCGGTACGACCATACGCACGTCGCGGTGATCTGCGGATGCGATAATTGTTCGAGCTGCGGGGCAGGGCGAAGAGTATAATATCTCGATCCCTTGCAGTACTAGTAAAGAAGATCTACTGGAAATGATCGAAGATGAAATGCAGTTTCGCATTTGTAGCTTTAATCAATCGACGGAATTGGTAAGCTTGGAAGCGCTTTCTCTTATTCTAGTATTAATTTCTAATCATTGTCATATCACTAATATGTTACTACGAGAGGCGATTCTTTTGCTATCGGGAACATGGCCTTCTATAGAGAATTTCGTGCCGGCGAGGGGGAAACGGAGGCTACGGTTGTATGCGGTCGGTGTTTTTACGATAGAAAGGCCACGAGTGCTTCCACTAATGGAGCGAGTCAAAATTGAGGGAAGTGGAGGTGGAAGCTAGAGAAAGGTGGCGAGAGGAGCGACTCGTGCTAGGCGGAAAGAGATCTTGGCTTGTCATGAGTGGCGATGGCGGTGGAGATCAGCGATGGGTAGCGCTTTCCAGGCCTGAATGGAATACGAACTTAGCCGAGTCCCGGCGTGCCTTAGCGCCGGAGGCCTTGAAGACGAAGATGGGTGCGAGTTGGAGTGTGTCTTCCAATGAGGCTTTAGGCACGCCGGAGGCTTGTCCGGATGCGAAGGAAGCTAGCCGTCGACAAATGAAGCGGGTTTCGTTACTCACGTGAAGCTTGGGGCAACAAAGATGAGTTATGCCTTTCCGCTACCGGAAGGTTGCTAAAGAGAAGAAGGCCTTAGAGGTGGAACATGATGCTGGCTTTGAAGGAATCTTTAATTACAGGTACGATTGTTGCGCCTTTGCGCCTGGCATTTGTTGTGAGTAAGCAGTCCAGGCAAGATGTCAGGCACGCCTCCAGGCCATGCTCAGGTTTTCGTTAATCCTCGATGCCCCGTTCTTTGCTCATCGAAATTTGGTATTGCTCCGGCGGGTGTTAAGCGAAGATTGACACTCCTATCGACCTCTGAACAAAGCGGTGATAACCACTGAATTCTCAGATGCAGGGTATTTGGGGAGAGGGAGGATCAGTGCATCGGCCCGGGAGTTAAAGAGTGCGAGTTATGGTTTCTTTGACCAGCCCGGCTTCTTTGCCTTTATTTTGTATCCCAACATTTTTATATGATGTAGCCAGTTGCTTAATGGTACTGGATTTTCTTAGAACATATTTTTGAGCCATTAGCTTATTTTGTTTAGCGGGATGTGATGCATGATGGTGAGTGTGTAGTCGGTTTGAACATTTGCTTCCTTCGTGCCGCGTGTATCCTTCGGGCATCATATAGATTGGTCTAGAGGCACCTTTTTGCACCGGACGCATGCGTCGGCTGAGCATTAGCGATTACGGCGGGATAGAATGTCGCGCTTCCGGGACTTTATTCTGACGGTGAGCGCGTGCCGTCGCGGCCGGATCGTCGCGCCGCCGGACACTAATTGGCGGTGAGCATTAGCGATGCTAGGCCGGATAGAGCGATGGCGCGCTGGACATCAATCTGGCCCGGCTAGGCATTAGCCATCTTCGGTGCGGATAAACGATAAGCGCCACCGGACGCATGTCGGCCCGGTTGGGCGTGGCGTCTTTAGGCGATCAAGCCGATAAGCGCCACTCGGACTTTATTGCAGCGGGTTGGGCGTGCCGTCTTGGGCGAATGATGATCTTTTACCACGGACTTTTATTACGGCGGTGGGCATTAGCCATCTTGGGTTGGATAATCTGATTTGGGCATTAGCCATCTTCGGAGTCGGATAGAGCGTCGCACCGGACTTTAATCTAGCCAGGTTAGGCATTAGCCATCTTTGGCCCAGGATAAACGATAGCGCCACGAACTTTTGTGCGGCCCGGTAGGCGTGCCGTCTTTGGGGCGGGATAGAACGATAAACGCCACCCAGACTTTTATTTTAGATTTTGAGATGAAGGTTCAGTTTAGAAAATAATCATCTTTTTATTGATAGTACCTTTTGAAGTGAATAACATTCCACATTTGGGGTACAGGTGTTCCGTCTAGCTTGTCTAAAGCATATGAAGCCCAGTTTGCAGGCTAGTGTTACAATGTAAAGGCCCTTCAGTTGGCACGAAACTTTCCTACCCTTTGGATCATTTGTATTTCGAAGACTTTCCTTAAGACCCGAGTTTCTGTTTGCAAATGCTCGGGGTTTAACGCTTGTATTAATTTTCGATCGTTGGTAGGATGCTACTCCTCACGGTATATTTGCTGTGATTCATCGTAAGTGTCTAATTCCTTGATTATGAATTCCATATTCGACTGTTTGGGCATATCCGTTTGGAGCGTAGGCATACCGATTTCCGTAGGGATTATAGCTTCCATCCCATAGGTAAGTGCGAAGGGGGATATACCGGTTGGTCTTCCGATGGTTGTTCTGTAAGCCCAAAGGACCGGGAAGTTCGTCTATCCATTGCCTTTAAGTGCGATAATCGTTCTTTAAAGTAAAAGTAGTGGGTTTTGTTAGAGGCCTCTGCTTGGCCATTGCTTTGTGGATACCGAGGGGTGGAGTATAAGTTCTTTATCTTCAATTCCTGATATAAGTTTCTATAGACTGATTTGTCGAGTGGGGCCATTAATAAATTTGATTGTCTAAGGAATCTTGAGCAAGATAAACGATATTTTCGGATAGGCGAGGTGACCTCTTCCGGTTGATGGTATGAGGAATCCAGTGGTAATATATAGGAAGAAATATCTTTTACATTATAGGTAGAGATACGCTCTGGCTAAAGAGTGATACCTTTTTCATTAGAGTCCACAGGAACATGTTCGAGTTTCCATGAGAAAGCTTGACCGGGCGTTTGTAACGAGTCACATACTTTGCCATTCGGGGATCCCTGGATTCATATTTTGCGTTAACCTACCCCACCACTAACTGAGAATCACTCCGAATTATAAGCTTGTCAGCCGATAATGCAGTTGCTAATTCAATACCAGCCAAGATGACTTCAAATTCTGATTCATTGTTTGAGCGTAGAAACCCTACTTAGGATAGCTTGCTCAGATCTTGTCCCCATAGAGGGATTTTAGTTATAGACGATGCTAGCCTGTTTGAGGTAGATCCTGGCCCCGAGGATCCTGATTTGGTAGTGGAGCTTGTTTCGGACTAGGGGGATTTACGCTGGGAGTACGCTGGGACACCGCCTTCTTAGCTAACGTTGAGAAGCATATGAGTATCGTATTCACTTAGTTTGATTGCCCATCGTGTCATTCTCCTAGATAAGTCAAGCTTGTGTATAGTGCTTCAAAGGGGAAGGTTGGTCAACACCACAATAGGATGTGCTTGAAAGTATGGGCGAAGCTTCTTGTTTGCCATCTGGGAGAGCTAAGCGTGACTGCTCGGTGGGGTGTCTGGTTCTAGGCCCGACTAAGGACTTCTTCGACGAAGAACTCTTTGGTCTCTAGCTTCTATCCTCACGATCTTTGAGCAAGCGGCACTGTGCGACATACGAAGCCAGCGTAAATATATGAAGAGCGTCTCGCCGGCTTCGGGGCTAGCGAGTACAGGGGGTTCCGCCAGATAGCGTTTGATGGCTACCAAGGCCTGATCACACTCTTCATTCCATCCGGCCCAGTTGACCCCCCTAAGGATGGCAAAGAATGGTTTTGAATGGTCGATGAACCAGGAAATGAACCGCCCTAGGGCAGCCAACCGACCGGTCAGCTATTGTACCCCTTTTCTCGTACTAGGAGACGGTGAATCTAGGATAGCCTTAAGTTGTGTAAGGTTTGCTTCTATCCCTCTTTGTGTTACCATGAAACCCAAGAACCAGCCGACGCTGACCCCAAAGGCACACTTTAAGGGGTTGAGTTTCATGCCATATGCCCTGAGAAGATGAAAGGCTTCTTGCAGGTATGTAATGTGTCCGGCGTGACTTAGTTTCTGACATGTCGTAAATATATACCTCCCGTAGTTTTTACCCTGACAATGGATTGAACATTTTGGTCCTTTAGTCTACGTCGTAGCTGACATTCTTTAACTTGACGACATTATGTTATAATAGAAGAGTCCGTGTGGGGTGATGAAGGTCGTTTTCTCCGCGTCGGCGAATGCATGGGATCGATGGTAGCAGGGAAAGGCGTCAAAATGACATCCGTGCAGGATGACACATTAATCTAATTACATCTTGAGCGAGAAATTTGTCTTTGAAATGAAGTCATTGAGATCGGTATAGTCCGCATACTCCACTTACCACATTTTTTGGTACCACCACCATATTATTGACCGTTAAGGTACCGGCTTCGCGATGAATCCTGCGTAAAAAAGATTGTCTACCTCAGCCTGAATGATCTAATGGCGATTCGAGTGGAAACGCCTTACTCTTTGTCTGATTGGTCTGGCAGACGGGGCGACATTTAGTTTATGGGAAGCATGCGTGGGGCTGATGCGGTCATGTCAGAAGTGGGTCGAGCAAATCGTCGATATTATCAGCGAAACTTGTCACTTAGTTCTTTTTCCTCCTCTACGACAAGAGGGAGGCGACCTCGTGTGCTTCATGTCACCAGGGAATTAATGATTCCAAGGGATCCATAGCTAATTGCTCACGTCCTCACTCTACTGCGCATTTTGTGGTGCTATTACAAGGTGTGGTTCGATGGCTAGGTTGTTAGAACTTGTACCTTTCTGCGATCCATCGCTAAGCCAGTTTATAGCAACTGGCGGTAATGGTTGGGCGCACCGGGAGATGATCATAGACAGTTAGGTAACTAATCATTTGATGGTAGGTTGAGGGCACAGCCTTCATAGCATGCAACTAGGCCTGACCGACGATAGCATTATATGGCCCCAAGTCTTCGACCATTGAGAATATGACTTGTTGAGTGACTGGCCCCACCTTGACGGGGAGAGCAATATCACCCACGATCAGCGTAGTTGCCCCATTAAACCCGTGGTCCCACTTGGCCATTTGAGTTTGTCGCGACAACACACATCTGTCTGCGAAGGTTGGAAGTTAACTGGTCAGCGGCCCATTCGCCCGATCGATGAGCACTTTGTGTACATTAAAATTGTTAATGCATAAAGTAAGGACAATGCATGTTGTGGCTGGTGTTTCTGGCGGGATTAAGGAGGAAAGGATATGGGACGTCAATAGGAATTTGTATTGTTTATTTGATATCGGGGTCTTTGATGGTGTTCACAGAGCTTCGAGTATGGCTACTCTCGCGGCACCTCCTCGTATTTGGATTAGTGCGGAGTGTCGTTGGGCCTCGATATGCTAGTTGATGGTGAGTGGGGCTCGGATGGGAGCCTCGAAGCAGGCCATTGTTCTCTCAGTTGCCGGTGCTTGACTTCTATCGGATGGCCCGAATCACCGGAGATATCCTGCGAGGTGTCAGGCTCGGATTAGTTTTCCTTAGGAGTTGAGAGTTCGACATCTGTTAATCTCATGCCCGTAGTCACATGGTGTCCTTATCGAGAGATCGATCGCGGCTGGCTAGGGATCCGTCAGTTGAGTGGAGGCTAGACAAAGTTAAGGTGATTGCGGATAAGGGGAGATGCATTTGTGGGGATATTCAGTGGAAGATCTTGGGGAGGTTCCCTCTTTCGCCGATTGTTCGAGGCAACGATCCTTAGTCTGGTTCCTCTTTTTGCTCGGTACCCCTTCTTGGGCGGCGGTGCAGGAGGTAATCATCCCCTTGTCACAGGAGGCGCGATATTGTCTTCTAGCGTGATGTCACATCCCAACGTCTATCTGATTCTTCCATTGTTAGGCGGAATTAAATGTGTATTGGAAGAAAGGGGTGAGTTAGTCCCAGCTTCATTGAAAGTTTTTGAAGTCTTAGTGTCCCATCTTTGTATCGTCGATTTGTTGGACAGCCTGTTCTAATCTCTTGGTGAAATCTCGGATAGACTCATCCTCCCGTTTTAGGATGGCTTGCAGTGAGCTAATGTTTCCCTTTGACTAAGCATAAGTATTGGGAAACGAAGGCACTCCATAACTCATCGAACGAATTTATGGATCCTCTCGGGAGTTTATAGAACCCGAGGCGGACGAGTCTTCCCGGGCTAAGCAGGGAATACCTTGCACGAGGCAGTCATTCGGTGCGAGAATCATTGCTGGTGGGAGTGCATCATATGGTGTCTGCGGTCGGAGAAGCCATCATACATAGTGACGATGGTATGGCAAAGCCGCCGGTGGCTTCGTATTCGGATTATCTTTGCCGCAATAGGGATGATAACATGTCACGAGGTCCCGACGATAGTACGGGCATAAATGGGATGGTGTCGTTTTGGTAGAATATCAGGAAGGGAAGTAGTGGTGCCCGCCTCATGCGAGGGTATGTGTTCGAGGGCGCGTTCCGTCTAGCATGCTTTCTCTGCAAATTCCTCTTTGTGCCAATGAGGCACGCCCATTATGACAGAATTTAGAATGTCGCAGGGGCCTCTTTCTTGACTCGGCCTCCACATTATTCTTTGGGGGTAGCGAATTGGGAAGTGGGGAGCTGCCGGAAGATAACTCGTCATCCTATGCAGCGTCGTTGTCTTATGACTGGATAGGCTCTTTGCCTTTGTTTTGTTTGACCGGGGGTGCTAGGTGGTTAATTCCTTGTACATTCTCGATCTATTCACCTTATAGACGAGTCCGCAGGCGGTCGTTTTCTGGCTAGCGGATGATCGACCGCGGCACACCGGTCGCCCGTTATGCGGCATGTTCCTCTGCCAGCGCCATATCGGCGTATTTGGTGCGACAAAATTGGTCTTGAGGGCGATTGCTTTGGGTTGCTGGTCGCAGCGATGGGATCCGGCGATCGATTGGGTTGATCGAGAACGCGGCGAGGGGATGGCGATCACTTGAAGCGGATGCAGCGACCCTCAGCGAATCGCGATGAGAGCGGCAGTGGATTCCCACGACGGCGTCGATTGTAGTCTCTAAATTTTTACGAATCAACTGGATGCGTCGAAACGCCCGACCGGCTACGTAGTACACGCAAAATAAAAGCGAGAAACATGGCTGATTACACGTCGCCTCTCCGATGCCAAAGTTAAACCTTGAATTTCAAGAGAGAGCAATTCGTATTTCCCGATGAAGATATCTTGCAACCACATGGTGTCCACCTTCTCCTTTTATGGAGGAGGGTTGTTGTCACTTTACATGGAAGTGGCGATTCGGCAGAAACAAAGAGGAAGGGGACACTTTATTCGCGATGTTATGACACATTCTTCCGCTATATAGCAAAATTGCCCTTATCTTACGCGTTTAGCCATCGGGGAAAGGTTACGTCGTGACTCACGGTGGTTATTGTTTAAGCTAAGAAGTCGGTCCGGTACGCCTTCTTAAAGATGGTAGCCGGCCAAGAAGGATTGCGTTCAGGCATTATGTCTCCCGCCCAGCTAATGAAGTATGTTTGGGCCCATCCTGTTAAATGAAGGTGATTGAGTGGGAGGGTGGACCACATAGGTTTCGGTTTTTTGGGCTGCCAGAATTTGATTGGGCCAGTGACACATGGGATGGGGTCTGGCGAGATCTGTTGATGCTGCTGGGAGTGCAGGCTAGAGCCCGTGGTACCCCAAAGGGTAGACCCAAAGAGGCTGGGAGATAAATGAAGCCACTCCCGGAGGCCCCGAACCCTGAGAAGCTGATGAAGCGACGAGGATGGTTAAAATTTTCTCCAGCTTTGTTGCATAAAGGGCACCTGCTAGCTAATTGGAAACCCCTTTTTTTTTAGATGCTTTGTTGTAAGGATTTTTCCCCACCAAACTTCCCACACAAAAAAACTTACTTTGAGAGGCACTAAACTATTCCATATTAGTTTCCAAGGGGCTGTTCCGTTTGAATCACCTTCCAAGGGCCTAACCTTGGATTTCCATACTTGATTTGTCATCGAGCACCATGCCACGAATATTTAGTCGATCACCTCTTTTCCAAATGGTGCTCTCTCCTCGGCAAACCTCGAACCACTTTCCCAATAAGGCTTTATTAACTAGGGAAAGATCACACAACACCAGGCCCCCTCCATCCTTCTAGACGAAACATTTTCCAATTCACAGGTAAAACTTTTTATCAAGGTGTCTCCTCCCCGAAAAGAAGTCTCTCGAATTTTCTCGACATTTTTCTCCCCTCGGAGTAAGCGAAAAGACATTGTGGAAAAGGTTGGAGAGGGTGCTCTTCAAGAGAGTTAATCTTCCACCTTTTGAGATATAATATATCATCCATTTTGCTAACTTTCCCTGAATCTCTTCCATCCATCGAAATTGAACCGAGTTGCACCTGATCCCAAGGGAGGCCCAGTACGTTGTTGGGAGGTTCTCGTGGCCTAACTTGATTCGAAGCTAGAATCCCTGCTCTTCCCACCACGCCTTCTGCGGCATAGCAATTTCTTCTCCAATTAATGTTAGCGAAATGGCCTCGAGCCATAAAAGAATCGGCTTAAATAGCCATATGATCCTTGAGTCATTACAAAAAAACGATGTCATCTACCAAGCGAAAATGGCATGTACCTTTCTTCTCCATTATATTCACAAACTTATGGCACCGCGAGAAGCCTTTTGAAGCTACTTTCTCCCATCATAATTGAAAGAGCTTCCATACGAAACGAAAGAGATATGGGGACAAAGGATCACCTTGCCTTAAACCCCTTGATCTTTTGAAAAAACGTGAGCTCCCATTAGCAGATAGAAAAGAGGCGGAGGTTACACATTGATTTATCCGGCTAACCCATTTCGACTGAAACCCGTCTTACGAAGCACCCCGAACAGAACCCAGAATTTATGCGATCATCGCTTTTCTATATCAATTCTGAAGAATTCACTTTCATCTTCTTCACCATGGAATCTATTACCTCGTAGCCAATGGGAAGCATCGAAATTTGCTACCTCTACAAAGCATTAGGCTTCGTGCTTGGACTATTCATCACCTTTTTAAGTGTTGCAAGGACTTTTACTTAGCAATTTATCTGGGCTGCCCACCAAACTAATAGGCGAGGTGCGAAGTCCTCTACCCCTTCCTTCTTAGGATTCATATTTATAAACGTTGTATTTAGACTCTAACAAATTTCCCAATTTCATAGGTGCCAAAACATTCTATAAGCCACATCCTCATTGACTATGTCCCCAGTGAATTGCCAAAACGCTAAGGTGAGGTCATCCGGGTTAGGAGCCTTGTCTCCGTTTGGTCACTTTCGGCGTAGATTGCCTTTACCTTCGATGAAAAGGTACATGCGGATCTGACTGTCTTATTGACTGAAAAAGCAAAACCCCGATTAAAGTTTGCTCTCCAGTCTCCCTTATCCGTAAGCAGGTCTTTGAAAGCATTCACAATGTTTTGTCTCAGGGATCTTTTCTCTATGGTCCATACACCATTGATTTTTAGCTTCCTGATTTGGTTCTACCTCTTATGGGTATTGGTCATCCTATGGACAAACCCTGTGTTTTTGTCCCCTTCTTTTAAACAAATTTCCTTTGATTTTTGCCTCCAGGATATCTCTTCCAGAATAGCCAAATTTTTGAACTCTTTTAGAGCCGTCACTTTAGATTCCATCTCCCTTATAGAAAGACTTCTTTGAGCTTCAATTTTATCTCAATGGGCCACCTTCTCAAGGGCTTCTTTCTTTTTCTCTTCCACTCTTCCAAAAAACGTCTTTGTTCTAACTTCTGAGCCTAATTTTTAAGGCTTTGATCTTTTCCATCAGAATGTAGCTACCTAAACCAAAATCATGAAATATCACTTAAATCAACCATTCTCAAATACGTGGCATTATTTATCTCTAACATCACTAGGAAGTGGTCCGAAGTTGGTATGGGAAGTAGGCTTTAAACCACACCTCCAAAAAATAAGTCCCACCCATCAGTGACTAGGAACCTATCTAGTCTTTCCATTCTTTGACTGTCCAAGCCCCATGAACAAGTGAATCGCAAAACCCTTAAGAGGGATGTCCTTCAGCTCTAGCTCATCAATAAGTTGGGAAAATCTTCTCATAGACATTGTAATCCTTCCTTCTCTATTTCTTTCCTCAGGGAACAGAATTTTGTTGAAGTCTCCCCCTATGACCCAAGGTTCCCCCCACATGCCCTTTATTGCACCCAACCCCTCCCACAAACAGTCGTAAACACCCACTTAAAATCATCTCCACAAATTTTGAATTTACAAGAAAGTAAGAATTATCCTTCCTCAACCTCTAGCAACTGGTGTAATCAAGAGACCCAGAAAATAAGAATGCCGCCAACCGCTCCCACTGCATTACTGGCTACCCAATCCACAAATCTACCCACTCCTAAACTCATAATCAGCCCGCGAGAAGTCCCTTTAAGTTTTGTCTCCTGAAGGTAAATAAGATTCACTTTCTACATCCTCAAAAAGGCTTTAATAGCTCCTCTTCTCCACATTATTAACCTGATTCGCATCATAAAACCACAATTGTACCCCTTGCTCCTTTTCTAGTGGCTCCACTTCTAAATTTTCTTCACTCCTTTACTGTCTACTTCAGTTTTTTCAGTTCCCTTTCGTACCTAATGGATCCATTTACCCCTTTCCCCTAGCCCTTGATTCTTCTTTTATTGATTGACCTTTGTCATTAACTCCAGAAACTCCCCTTCAAAACCTTCCATCGATAAACCCATACATTGGCTGAATTTTTTGAGGAAACTTCCTTCCATGACAAGTCTTGTTGATCCCCTCCATTATTTTCCATATCCTCATCTTCGCAGCAGGTACCCGTAGAGTCCTCCCTCAAAACAATATCGCTACTTAGGATCATGTTCTCCTTCCCTATCCCATTAGGCACAACAACTCTCAATGGTGCTTGGAAGGAAGGCGTACCCTAATATACCCCTGAAGAAACCCCCTAACCAAAGAGTCTCTTTGGGGAAGATCCTTGGTCTAAAAAGAAGTAGAGGAAGAGGGGACTGACAAGGGAGATTAGGAATTTCTCTCTAGCGTCTTCTTTGACCTCCATCTCTACGCTTTCTTCCTCCAACGGACCTCCTTTATCCTTGAGTGAGCCTTCAACGCTTTTGAAGGGGCGTTAACCCGAGCCCCCTTTAGAGCCAGATCTCCGCTATGAATTGGGCTTTTATTTACCAGGGCATCACTTTGGCCCCAACCCTCTACTCTTGTTGAAGGGGAGGTGTTAGGCTCTACAGCTGGGCTCGAACTCCCCGGCCCTTTTAATCTTCCCCTCAACCCCTCTAGAAACGAACTATCTTTAAAGGGCTCACCAAATGGGCTTGCCCTCCTTAGCCCGCCTAATCCTCCTATCGAGTCCTTGCCCTCTCTTTTCAACTGTCCCTTCCATCTGATGCCGTAACAGGTTATCATGACCATTCTCTGCCTAACTCCACGCTCGCTGTCTAGCGCGTGTATGAGCGTCATCTCTTTCCTCTTTTCCTTTCCTTGGTTTGCCTCTCTTACGTTGCTCTTTGAAAGATATAGGCCTGCAACTCCCACCAAAGCTGCAGTTCATAACTCCTCGACCCTGCTTCAACGTTTAGAACAGAAGGCCTCTCCCTTCCCCTCAATCTCGTGAGGATTCTTCTTGCCCAAATCATCTTGTCTTTAGTACAGTTTCTTTGTCCATAGCCAAGAAACCCCCACAGCTATCCCCAATCCTTTTAAAGATCTCATTTGTCCATAAATGCAAAGGAAGACCTACCACCCGAAGCCAAGCTTCCTTCACCGTCTCCTTTCTTTTTACGCACCTTGATTCAGGGTTCCACCACTCAAGTTGCAAAAAGCTTCCCCTAAAACTCCTCTTTCCTACTTCGAAAACCCATTTCGCATCTTTCGGATCCACAAATTCAAAAAACAAGAGATCATTGTTCAGATGGACCATCATGAGATTTCCTTTGAGCCGCCAAGCTACCCTTACCCATTCTTCAACCTCCGACGCAGACGAAGAAGGGTCTAGGGGTATTTTCCATGAGCCCACTAGACAATATTTTAAAATCCCCATTGGAACCTCCGGCAAACAGTCTCCCACATTCACCCACACAACATTCTTACGCAGTCTCCTAAGTTTCTTGGCTATCCCCAGTCCTTTTAACGATCTCATTTGTCCACAAATGCAAAGGAACCTACGAAGCCAAGCTACTTAACCGTCTCTTTCTTTTACACCTGATTCAGGTTCCATCACTCAGAGATTGCAAAGCTTTCCTAAACTCCTCCTTCCTACTTTGAAAACCCATTTCGCATCTTTCGGATCCGCAAATTCAAAAAACAGGAGATCATTGTTTAGATGGACCAGTGAATTTCCTTTGAGCACGCAGCTACCATAACATTCTTCAACCTCCATAGACGAAGAAGGGTCTAGGGTTGTTTTCCATGTGCCCACTAGACAATATTTTAAAATCCCCACATTCACCGATGTGCGATTCCCACAATAGTTATAAAAAGATTTACTTTTCATATTTTGAATAGTGCAAGGGGTTACTTTAAACATTTTAAAGTGTATGGGGAAATGCCAAAAAAAAATATATATATGAAAATTCAGGAACTGAGAATGTATTATCACAAAAAAAGTAACAATGGTTGTAATCTAAAGTAACACATAGATAAAATGATGCAATAAGATTAGCAATGTTTTTTTTTTTTTTAATTATTGGACATAGTAACATTGTTATTTTTTTTTATAAATTTTATTACTTTTTGTTATAAATGTAGTTACGTTTGAATAAAAAAGTTGTTTCAATCTTTACTATTTCCAATAGCATGTTTGATATAAAGGTTGGTGATAAATTTTATACATAAATTCATAATATTTTAATGCTAATGTCTTTAAATTTTTAAATTTACCTACCTTTTAAAATTACTTTTAGAATCAAATAATAGTGATCATTATCAATTCTTTGTAACGTAAGTTATTTTTATTTTAAAAAAAGGTTCAATTGATATTCTTTTTATTTATTTATTTTTTAAAATTTAGGTTCAAAACTCTATAAAATCAAAAATAAAATTATAAATATCATCAATAAGAAACTATATATATATATATATATATATATATATATATATATATATATATATATATATATATATATATATCTCTCCCTATATATATATATATACATACGATTTTACATGGATTTTAAAATAAATAAAATTAGAAAATAATGAATAGATGAAGTTTACTTGTTTATTTTAAATCAAGTTTTTTGGATTAAGCAGATGTCCCAAAATAGGGAAAAGTGAATCCATTTTACAAAATGAATTATGATCAAAATTTTAAATAGACAAAACTTAAATTATTTAATGAAAATGAAAAAATTGTTTTATTTATTGAGAAGTGGAATGGGAGATGGCTGGGAACGGGTCAGCAAGACCCATTCGGGGTGCATGCCAACATGGGCTGGTGATGAGCACTCAAAATAAGTATTTTTACACTCTTATTTAAAATCATTTTTGAAGTGAAGTTTAACAGAGAAAAATATAGAATTCAGAACACAAATTTCTTTCATTTGCCCAATCTTGCCTTACCGGTCACGCACAAAATAAATACAAAATATATAATTCAAAGGAATGAGAACTCAGAAATAGAAATAGATGATTTGATATAAAAATGTCTTAGAAATAAAACAAAATCATATCCACAAAAGCATAATGTAGAAACAAGCCCAACATTCAAAGAATAAATTATTATTAAAAGAAAAAAATGGCAGAATCATCCAAACAACATAGACCAGATGATGAATCTTGAAGTAATAATTGAATCTGCAATCATATATGTGAGATTCGTGGTTTTTAAACCGAAAGCTCTTTTCGATGGACTGAGGCTCGGCCAGCAGTCAAAGTGCATTTAGCCCTTGATATGAGTGACTCAGCCCATCTATTATGAAAAGCGAGTGGTATTCTTGCAGATGGAAATCTGGGGCAGTATGTGAAAAAGCTGGGTGTCCTCCCGGTCGGTATCGAGTGATCCGTCACAGGATTAGTCGTGGTCGTCGCCCAGTTTATGTAAGTTCGGTTATGGAAGAATAGATAAAGGCGGGAAATACGCAAAATATATTTATCCACGAATTTCCTAGTTTCCAAATCTCTTACTTCTCGGAAGATTAATCATTGATAAGGAAGAATTAGTCTTTGATAAGGAAGAAAAGATTTTGTCCCAAAGAGAAGATTCTTTCCGATGAAAAATGGGGAGGGTTTCGTGTACCACTTTCTATAAATCCGGAGGATCCCCATGTGAAAAGAAGATGTCAGATTCCAATTCGCATACTCTTCTCCACTCTCATCTGTTTCTTGTTTGTCGTCGGAGGCGTCGACTGCAGTCGTTGAATCACCCTTTGCGAGTTTACGTAACCTTTGTTGATGCTAGGAAGTCGAATAATCGGGTAACAAATGCCCTAGATTTTCTGTGGAATTTTGTGTATCCCGATTAGGGGAAAATGCGTAATATTAAATGGTGAAATGTGGAGAGTTGAATGCGTCGAGGCAATGCTCTCGTGGGTTTAAAGCATGTGGGAAACGCACGTTTCCTAGTATATATATACGATGCATCTTGCTCTTACGACACATTTAATGCGCTTGTCGACGCCTTACCCCTACAAATAGGGGTAGGGGTTTCAATAGTAGTTTTTTTTACGTTTTTCTGAAAGTTTTATGACTTTTTGCAATTTTGCACATTTTTGTTGCTTCTCTGAACTTTCCTTTCAAAGGAGTCATTAGAGACTCTTGACTCTTCGACGAATTTCGATTTTCCGGTGAGTGTTCGCATCTCAAACCTTATTTTTATCGTTGGTTTGTTTGAGTGTTTTTGTGGTTGGGGGCGTCCTATTAGGTTATGTGAAGGTTTTTGGTTTGCGTTTCTTAGGTTATCACTGGTGGGATGTAAAACCTCAAGGGGAGATTTCTTTTATCTTTCAAGGGTTTCGTTTCCATAATCACTTAATGGACCTCAAGCTGGCCTTTTTTTTTATTTTTTTTATTTTCTTGTAGAATGACAAGAGGTTACGAAAAGGTTTCCAACAGTTAGGTTGGGTGTCGGAGGGACTCACAGGGCTTGCTTCACTACAAGCAGTCTAGTTCTTTGCTTCCATGCATAGAGGCCGAGGTTGTACGTAGGTTCTATAGAAATTGGTTGGAGATGTCAAAGCGGCTGGTTGCCCTCAGCCCGTAGGGAGCGAGATAATGCCATCTACTTCACTTAAAGCCGATTCATTGCTAGGCCAGCTTCAGCCCGTCATTGGTGAGCTTGAGTTTGCATTTATCGAGCACCTCCTTGCATATGCGACTCGAACATTTTTTGGATTCTAATGGGTTCTAGTGTGCCGAACTCTCTCTACTAGTTGGGCATCTCGTTGGTGGAGATTTGTTTCATTTACACTTTGAAGCTTGGGATTAGAGACCGCATCTATGTCGGCCACACGAGTCTAGGCGCAATTTATGTCAGGGCTCCACGACTCTCCCAGTGAAGGCAAAGGGGTTGTGCCCGGTTAGAACTGTGGCGCGTGGCGCTGGCTCTCCATGAAAAGCTCAGCACGGTATGAATCAATCCCTCTTGTTCCTAAGTTTGTCAGAGTTTTGATGTAGCTCAAATTGTCCTAGGTAGTGTTTTCTATTGACATGCCTCTGTTTTCTTGATGATTTGTAAGGAAGTAGGGCGCGAGGTGGGCGGGTGATGTTGGGTGAGGAAGAGCGAGAAGGGGTACTTTGGATTGCATCGGTTGGTGCTTGAGATCCGCGAGAGGAGGGAGGGCGCAGCCATGAGCTCATACATCTCTGAGGGAATGCAGGCGCGATCCTTTCTGCTGGTCTTATTCTTCCCCAGATCCCTTTGCTCGGCGAGGCTTGTCGAGCGAGCACTTTGTCCTCGCGAATCTCCTGAAGCTAGCTCTTCGCAAGTAGATTCCGATTCGAAACCCCTTGTTCTGTACATGCAAGATCCCAAGCTTGCTCCCCAGGCGGAGAAGGAGAAAAATAAGAAGAAGGAGAAGAAATTTGCGGTGAGTAAAGAGTGTCGGTGGGGCTTGGGGTTTGTTGACTAAAGTGAACCCGACGGTTAGCGGCCGGCGAGGAGAGGGCGACATATCTAGCCTCGTTCTTCAGTTCGCGCTACGGATGCGCCGTAGCTGTGAGGCCGGCTCGAGAGACTACCCTTAGCTCCGAAGGCGATAAACGTCAAAGAATATTTGGTCCGGAAAAAGAGGCTCAGAAGAGCTCGATAGTAATTGTTGTGGATTCTTTTGAGCAGGCCCGGAGTAGCTAATCCACGGCTTTGGAGGACGCACTTCGAGGAGTGCTCTCAGGAGGCTTATGCTTATTTGGAGAAGCAGAGGCTCTAGTTGGAGGATCTCCTAACTTCGACCAAGTTGTGGGGGAGGCTCCTTCGGAGAATTATTTCTTGACGGCATTCTGGCCGGACTTGTTATGGGCCGGCAGGTGTAGGATAGGGGATGCCTAGCGAGTTGTGTTGAGCTTTACTTTCGGCTGATGGAATGGGACATCCATCAGTGGATTTGTGGTGACACACCCCACCCCCTTCGGCGGCGGGCGTGCTAGCCACTCCTGAAATCGGTAGTTCTCTAACGACTAGAAACTCTGTAGCGGCCGTATTGCTTGTAAACCTCTATAAAAATTTTCTTTTATTTTTCGGTTTAGGATTTAGGTAAAATCTTAGCGTGGAAAAACTGACAACATAATGATTTGCACATAGTCTAATTCCAAATCACGTAGCCATCCAATTTACACTATATCCAAATATGGCAAGCAATCTGACACATTCTCACCAAAACTACTCTGCATACATATATTCCATTATACATGTTAAAGTCTTTTCTTACATAATATTCTTAATTTACAACACTTGTACAATGTCGGAGACAAATCCTATTGTGCTCCAGCGTCTTGCGTACATTACACGGAAAAAATAGTTTTTAAAATACAAAAATAATGAGGCTCGCAGGCTCGGTGAGTGTGTCTTTTATAAAAGGTTTTGCTTTTCAGGAGAACACCAAGCGTAAAACTTTAATGCAATATTTTCGAGAAGCTTTACTTTGCTTTTCTTGTGAAAGTTCTAAAACTTTTATTTGCTTGCTGCTTTTGTACTTTTAAAGGCTTATAAAACTCTTATTGCTTGCTTGTAGAAGTTTATAAAATTACTCCAAAATTTCCACTAACGCTTGCTTTATCTTGTGAAAAGTTTCTTAAAACCTTTAACAGGCAATTTGCTTTAAAAGTTTCTCAAAACATAAATACGGGGCGAAACCGATAGCATGCTGAAAATAAAGCGGGGCCTAGGCAGTTTGGCAGAAAATCCACGGGAGCTTGGCTTAACCGATCGTTTGAAATCTAAGCGGGGCTTGGGCTCAGTAGTTTGGCACAAAACTCTCAGAGGCACGGGCGGCCAGGGAACGATGGTTGATTTTGAAAGCGTATATCATGCTTATAAAACATCTGACCACTAGAGGCTATTTTCTTGTTGTACCTAGTGAACAGAACTGTAACTCCAGCGGAGTACTTGATGGAAGGACAGCTGTCCGCATCACCTTTTCGACCAAATATGGTGAATCGACACGAGTGCGCCATCAATAATTTAGTTGAAACTCATGCGCTTATATCTTTTTCGCATGCGTCATACGGTCTCCTTTAAATGCATGATGTATGATCTAAGTTTTCCGACCAGACAAAACTAAAATGCATGTATGAGATCTAACACCACCGATACCCCCACACAAAAACCCATTTTGAGTCGGGGGTGCGGAATACCTGACCGGTTTGCTGCTTGAACTAGGAAGGCTGTTTTTCCTGAACATTCCTTTTTGCTTGCTTTGCTTGCTTGCTATTTGAAAAATGGTTTCTGATTTAAAACCATTTGCTTAACCTTAGCGAAAGATAGTTTAATTATTTCAAAACCATTTTGCTTACTTGCTTTGTGAAAAATGGTTTAATTATTCAAAAAACAATTTGCCTTAATTATGGTTTAATTTAAAACCAATGCTTATACCTAAAATGGTTTAACTCAAAACCATTAGCTTGCTTCTCTAATTTGTTGCTTGCTTCTTGAAAAGTAGTTTTCTTAATTAAACAACAATCTGGTGTAAACGATTTATAATAATAATAATAATACGCTAGTATTTGAAAATGAGTTTAGAACACTCACCTCTTTTGCTTGCTAGCTTGAGCACGATTCCACACTATTCCATACTTTGCTTTTTAATCTGACTCAAGCGAATCTGACGATATATTAATCGCCTACGTAATCGCATAACTGCTTTTTATACTTCTAGACTTAATCCGCATTTCAGCGAATATCGTAAGCGAAGCAAAGCCGCCCGGTACGGGAATCTGCTGTATTTCGTCGAGTCGAACCTATCTTAATCATTTAGCCAGGTTCCTAAACTATCGGTGTCACGAATCAGGAACCATCTGCGAAAACATAGCGTGGGCATTTGGGGCACACATGTGCCGTTACACACGAACGTAATACGGTACACATTGCGATGTTAGGGTGTACCGGTACCTGTACATCTACCGGTACCTTAGAAATTGCAGTTTTGCTATTTTCCCACTTTTGATACCCGATTCACTTCATACAACACATAATTCCCAACAACTCCACAACACTTGAATTGGTCTTTGGAACCTCGAACCACAAAACTTTGGGGTGAAAATCGAGGACTCAACTTAGGTCCACCAATTCTTTTAAAATACATAAATGTGATGATTATGGTTATTTTCTCGATTGGGGTTTTACTCTCAAAACCCCGACAATTTAAGGTTTATGTGATCTTTGCACAAAACCTAGACCAAAGGCATCAATTCTCCCATACAACTTAAGAATCCAATTACCCATAGTTAAAGCAAAGACATACGATTTTGAACTACTCCTCCTTCTCCTTTTCTTCCTCTTCTTCCTCCTCTTGGCTCTCTCCTTCTCCTCCTGCAGTTTCTTTAGGGCAAACTTTGAGACCAAATGAATTTTGGCTTTTGTTTTTCCCATTTTTATATTTTAACATTTCCTTTAATTACAAATAGCCCTCATCTTTAATTTTGCAATTGTAACATTTATTTGTATTGTGGCCCATCTCTAACAATTATGCCTTACATATCCTTTTGCTAAATGGCAATTGTACCCTTAATCTCATACCACAAATCCCAGGTTCTAAATTATCGTACCTCTTTGGTCTCCAAAATACTACAATGTGACACTTGGTACTCTTATACACCCCTACAGTATCATGTACTGTACACTCTCCCGGGACGGGGTGTTACACTAGCCCCTGGTCTAGAGGCCGCCCAGTCAATTATCGATTATTGGGCTCCCTTCAACCAGATGGACTCCTCTGTTACGCACATGCATGATCTCTACCCCACTCTTCTCTGAGTGTTGATTGTGGCTCGTGCTGAGGAGTACCCTATCCCCTTCCTTGGCTTTATGGATGAAAGTCAGCTTCGGTAATTGGTGAAGGCGAGATGTGCATCCTGACCATGACCCGATGAGATGTTGAAGCGGTATGTTTGAACTTCTACTAGTTTTGAATGGCTTCATGTTATGATTTTCTTCTAACTCTTTTTCCTTGGCAGGCTATCATGGCCATCCGGAACATGGCGCGCCAGCATAGGGAGCTTCATTATAGGTTGGAAGAAGTTGAGAAACTACGGCTCTACGCCCGATCCAGCGTACCCACTAGAAGAGTCCACTGAACAAGACCCGACTCCGTCCAGGCATTGGGAGCAGGCTAAGGAGAGCCTGGAAATGGGATGACGGGCATTGAGAAGGAGATATACAAGGCTAAAAAGGAAGCTTAGGTTGCTCGACTAGCTATTGTCGTTGCAGGTGATGCAAAGGCATGGGTGGAGGACGACCTAGCTGAAGTCGAGGCACCTGGCGGTCGTAAAGGAGGCGGCGCAAGTTGGTCGAGACCTCTGGCAGGTTTGGCGAATGTCCCTCTGCCCCGAATCGGCGGTGAAGGATGAGTTGTGCTCCCTTCAGTCCTAGGCCGGCAAGGACAAGGTAGCCATGAAGGAGGACTACCAGAAGGCCCTAAAGGTGATCTTCACCTACGACTACAGGTGTTGTGTGTTTAAACACAACATACGTAGAGGACCATCGAGGAGTCTAGATGGTGTGCCGAATCTTCGATCCGTACCTCACGGTTCTTTGTGAACCCTTGGTGTCTCAGGTCCCAACGGCTCTTTGGAACCGCGATGATCGAGATTGCACCGTGAGGAGTGGCCAAGGAACACGGGGAGAATGCTTCATTGAGGAATGGGTTGATTCAATCCCTCGTTTTCCTGCCGATTTTTTTTTAAATTTTTTGTAGAGGCCTTGTTTGGCAGCGAGACTATTAATACTTTTTGATGCCATTGGCCTTTAATAAAATACCATTTTTAGCTTATTCTTATATCGCCTTTTTAGTTCTTATTCCAACGCCATTGGCATACTTATGAAATATAATTCTCAGCTTACTTAAGCTATTGAGAATTCCCTTCCACGAAGTTTAGCTAGGTTTGTTACTTTGGGGTATCAATATTAAGTTAGAGTTGGGTAGGGTTCGCACATGGGCCAGCAGGTGAGACATTATTTTAGACTGGTTACGACGAAAGCTAAGGGCTCTTGTAGGGATTAATTGAAGTATACTAACATCTTTGAAGCCCGTATCTAGTCCTTTTAAAGTGCCAGCAGGCTAATAGCCACATCTGGTTTTTTGAAAATGCCAGCAAGCTAAGAGCCACATCTTGTCTTGTAAAAGTGCCAGTAGACTAAGAGCCACATCTATTCTTTTGAAAGTGCCAACAGGTTAAGAGCCGCATCTGGTCTTTTGAAAGTGTCAGCAAGCTAAGAGCCACGTCTAGTCTTTTGAAAGTGCCGGCGAATAGAGCCATATCGGTCTTTTAGAAGTGCCAGTGACTGAAACCACATCACGGTCTTTTGAAAGTGCCAGTAGGTTAAGAGCCATATCTGGTCTTTTGAAAGTGCCAGTAGGCTAAGAGCCACATCTAGTCTTTGGAACGTGCCAGGAGGCTAAGAGCTACATCGGTCTTTTGAAAGTGTTAGCAAACTAAGCTAAGAGTCACATTTAGTCTTTTGAAAGTGTTAGTAGGCTAAGAGCCACATATGGTCTTTTTCATGGAGCCAACTGCAAAAAATTGAAAGAAAATACCATAAAGAAGACTTTATTGATAGTACCTCTTAAGATGCATAACATTCCACATTCGGGGACAAAGCGTCGTCTAGTTTATTCGGTGTATGATCAGTCTTGTTCCACTGGATTCCTTCATGGAGCTCTGTCAATGTATAGTGTTCCTACTGAGTGGTGAGACATTTAAGATACGGTCTGTCCAAAGACCACTTGTATAATTGCCCATTCACGAGAGAAAATCAAGCCGCCTATGGGCGAGGAATCTTGTGGAAGCCGTCATATTATCCGACGGTTCTCTAGCTCAGATAATGGACTATTGGAGTCATCCGGGGAACTTATCACGAGTCTATCTCGTGTGCAGGTGGCGGTTGACGACTTGGCTAATGTCATTGGAAGAACCATTGTTTCTTTTATTGGGAGGGATGCAACTACTACATCCAAGGCATTTTCCTTTTCATTCGAATCCCTTGGGATATGCTCAAGCCTCCAGGCCACAAAGCTTCCTAGTCGTAGCTTAACTAAACTTACATACTTGGCCAAGCATTGGTCTCGAGTTTCGTACTCTTTGTTTACCTGTCCTACCACCAACTAAGAGTCACTTTGTATGATGATATTTTCTAAAGACACGGAGATTGCCAGGTCGATTATGGCTAAGATTGCTTCGTATTCCGTTTCGTTATTAGATGCGGGGAAGCCTAGCCGTATAGCTTCCTATATTCTTTTCACAGTTAGGGCTTTAGTGTCAAACCAACACCAACTCCTATTTTCCGGGAAGCACCATCCACATTAAGGATCCACCGGTGGAGGTGTTGCTCCGGTGCGCATCCACACATTGGGTTTGGCTACCTGAAAGTTTGCTAATATTTGCCCTTTTAAAGCTAAGCGGGGTTTATATTGAATACCGAACTCACTTAGCTCGATTGCCCACCGAGCCATCCTTCTTGACAAGTTAGGCTTATGTATAGTATTTCGCAAATGGAGATTGGTTTGCACGACGATAGAGTGCGCTTGAAGTAGGGGCAAAGCTTTTTAGTTGCCACACGGAGAGCCAGTGCCGCTTGTTCGAGACGGGTATATCGAGTTTCTGCTTCAGATAGATATTTGCTTACGAAGAATATTGGTATTTGTTTATGATTTTCATCTTCTTTGAACAAGGCACTTGCGACATACGAAGCATGAGTAAAGATAAAGCGTATCACCTGCATTTAGGCTAACTAGAATCAGTGGCTCGATAAGATACTGCTTGAATGCTGGGAGTTGTAGTAAATCCACTGCACTACCAGGGTCCACCAGTACCTTGTGTACATCAAAACCATTAATAAAGAGGGTGAATACTAGCGTATCCATGAGTGGGAACTGTGGCCTGTTGGGTTGTCGGAGGAAGAATATGGGGCTATTGGCTTGGATTCTGTGGTGCCTTCCTTATGGATGGCATTCACCCTGGCCTTAATTGTGGATGCTCTCAAGAGTTTCTTCTGTTGGCGATTTGACTAATACTGGTCGTCAGACGGGCTGCCCAATATATAGTTTATGGCTGGTCTGGATTCTGGCGGGGCTATCGTGCCAGCTATAATTCTATCTGCAGCTTGCCTCGGTTTCGCCCCTTAGTCAATTTCCTTGATATACCTTACGAGTGCCACTGCTTTGATGGATTTTCCACCCGAGAACTTTGGACTTGACTGTCCCAGTCTCATGCCCACTTAGTCTCTATGATAATCGCATTGCAGGATCTGTTTCTTTGGGAAGGATCATACGGATGAGTCTGAAGCCATTTAAACTTGACCAGTCGTGAATGAGGCGATAGCCTCTCATCTGAGCAGCGTTCGAGAAGAATAATTCACGGGGGCTCCCTTTTTACGTGAATGATCCGCAGGGGATGCTTCCGGTCCTTGCGTTGACATTCCTTAGGCTCGAGCTTCTACCTAGGCGATATTCTCCTCGGCCAAATTTGGTTTGTAATCATAGCCAGGTTTGGGATCTTTGTGCGGATGTGTCCTCGGTGTGGGTATAATTCTTACATTGTTATTGGCGAGTCTAGCGATAGTAAGTAGAAGAAAGGAGTTGATGGTCCTGAAGTTTTGGAGGACCGCGTCCATGCTGTATGACTCAACCTACTGAACGGCTTGTCCCAACCTTCTTGTGAAGTCTCGTATGGATTCCTTTTCCTCTTCAAGGTAGTTTGCAAGGAGCTGATGCTCCTCTTTTGACGCACTGAACAAAGATATTGCGAGATGAACGCACCCCAAAGTTCATTAAATGAAATTATTGAGCTGCGCAGGAGCTTGTGGAATCAGGCTAATGCAAGCCCCCATAAACTAGTCGAGAATACTTTGCACAACAAAAGGTCATTGCCGACATTTAGTGTCATTGCCCTTGTTATAATGGAGCATGTGATCATAAGGGTCAGCAGAGCCATTAAACATGGTAAAAGCCGGTATGACAAACCCATGAGGAGGCTCGTAGTCAAGAATGTGTTGC
Source organism: Tetrastigma voinierianum (assembly GCA_016808115.1). Classification (NCBI taxonomy): domain Eukaryota; kingdom Viridiplantae; phylum Streptophyta; class Magnoliopsida; order Vitales; family Vitaceae; genus Tetrastigma; species Tetrastigma voinierianum. Next base: position 129,500 of record JAEQBH010005743.1, read on the forward strand.
CCTAAAGGCGAAGAGAGCATGTCGTCAGGTCCCCGAATCAAGGGTCTTTGTGGCGACATGTGGAGAGTATTGGCCACTATCTTGAAGGCGAGGATGTAGAAGCGGCGTGAGTGGTATTATCCCGAAAATTAACATTGATGCTTTCCTCGGGGTTGTTTTGATTAGTTACGCTACGTTGGCCTCCCTCACTTTCCTGGCAGATGAGCGGGTGCGGCGTCGCGAAGGCGGGCGGTGCGAGTCTTCATCACGACTTAGGCGCTTGTGCCACAGAGTTTCTTCTGGCGGGGGACTCATGGATGGGGATATGCCTAAGGACAATTCATTATCCGTTGGGGTATCGACGTCGTCGGGAATAATGGGCTCTTTTCCTTTGTGTGGCGATTGGATATTTAGCACGATTGCCATCTTGTACATCCCTTCCAAGTTCGCGATTTTCTATACGGAGCGCAGTGGTCATTCTTGCTTTGCAGCGTTAATATGACCTTACGGCTCTGCGTTGTCTAACACTCCTCTTGTTTCTTCTCCATCTCCTGACGTTAATGGAGGAATTGATCTTTTGATGCTTGGATCATCAGATTGTTAGCCATCGCGACTGCCTCGAGGTGAATCGGATGTGGACGGGGGAATCAAAAGAGTTCCAAGTGATGAAGGGTTGCTAGACAATCGATGAAGTCAAGCCACTTACCTGACTGTAAATGAGACTTTACATCCTCTTCCTGAGGCAGCGCCGATTGTTGTTACCTGCGTTATTTGATTCTTTCAGGCATCAACAATGCTTAGGAAGTTAGATAATCGAGTATGCTAATATCAGGAAAAGAACAAACCATCTTGCAAAAGAACCACCTTTTGCATTGACCCTTAGTTCCATCATTGCCCTAAATTTTCTAAACGGCAAGTAAAATAAATAAATCCAACCAAAAACGCATTACCTTCTTGTCCTTCAACATCATGATGCATGAATGAAATAGAAGTTTCTTCATATGCATGAAATATCATGATGGTCTATGAGAATTTTGTACGGAATTAGTGCATTTGAAAAAGAAGATAAAGTGGTTGCTGTGCAAGCTGATAACTAAAATGATGCCTTGATACTGTCGTCGAGAGAGACGGCGGTAATTATTCAGCCGATAGCTGGAATGGCGGACTTTTGTGGGGTGAAATCTGCCGGCCCCTGTAGTGACATTTAGGCGGCATTTCTGCTGCGCCCTCTCCTTCTCTCTGTACAAAAACTCTCCATTTTAAGTGGAGATTTTTATTATAATTTGTTATATCCAATGTTAAATCAATTTCAACTGCTCATATCTTTTAAAACCACTTTTTTCTGTGATATAAATAACTGACTTTTTAAATAAAATAACCAGCAATTTTTTTTTTATATTTTTCTACAAGTTTGAAACTCCTGACTTATTATATCACTTTCATCACCATTTTTGTTTAACAACCCTTCAATATCAGCTTTTACAAAAATGCAATTAAAAAAAATATATATATATATATAAAGTATATAACAGGTGTATTAAATAAATATCTTCCTTCATAATCTACTGAAACATTCAATCTTTCCTTTTATGGAATTACTTTCACTTACTCTCATCACTTTCCCTTTTCCTTTTACTTTGGTTTCAAGTTTTTACTGTTTTTCTGAAAACTGTTTTCTATTCCCAAAAACAAGAAAAACAAAAGTTTGATTCCAGTTTTTTTTTTTTTTTTTTTTTTTTCTGAAAAACATTAAATTCAAATAATGAGAAGAACAATGTTCAAAAACAGAAACCAAACATACTTTAACAACCTAGATTAGAATTGCACCTTCACAATATATATTAATTCTAATAAGACCCCATTTACAATTACTTGGAATAATAATAATAATTGAAGATATACACACAAAAATGCAACATTTGAATGACGATAGTTCCAAGTTCCAACACCCCAACTCAAAGCATTTGGACAACCTTTTATTTGTAACAGATATCAGATCAAATCTTTTCTGAGAAAAAAAAAATACAATAATAATGTTGCAGATTGTAGAAATAGAAAAGATTCAGTATCTTTGATGAGATAGGACTACATATAATATATAGCCTTTACAACACAAAAAACAAAAAACAAAAAACCCATATCAGAATATATCAGTTTTTTCCACTCCAAATAATCAAATCAAATATATTGACAGAGAACAAGAACACTACTACCATAAACCTTGGGTTCTTGCCTATAAAAGATATTACAAAGAGAAAGAAACTAGATTGGACATAGCTTAACTACTCTGAGGGATGACTACAGAAGAACTCTATGTATGTCCTCCCATCTCCAAAATTATGGCCTAAATTCCTGCCTGCTCTTACATGTTTCCATTTCTCCACCCTCATCCGATCATGTCTTCTAAGATTGATTGCCTCTCACACCTGCGTTTCACAAACTCTAGCACCTGATTTCGTATGAGCCGGCTTTGGTGATATAGCGCACCCACTCAACAGTATTGTACCCACTCTTCTCCCAGACTTGTAAAAAGTTGGTTATGGTGAAGCTGCTGCTGAATTCACAAACATTGGTAGGGGAGTTCTGACTAGTTACAGTATGCATATGCATATATACCTTAAGAAAACGAACCCGTAAACCAGATGCTGTAAACATAGGAACCTGCAGGAACATGGGTTCGGATTGAATCATTATCACATGTTGTAAGACTGGAAAGAGACTATGGAAATTGATGAATGCCTAAACATATGTTAATAATGATGCTATGAATTCTCTAGATTTAGTGATGGTTGAGTTGAGAATTACTAAGTTACCATATAAAGTCTGCTATTAATGTCTGTTAAGTAGCTGTAATGAAATATGAAGAACAATCATATTAAAAATTGAGATATAAAGCGGCAAGGTGAAAAATAGAAACAATATAACTAATTAAAAAATATATATATTTGTCTCACATTGATAAACCACCTTCCTTTTTGTTAAAGATGGGGAAACAGAGACCAAATGGGAATCTATGGATTTTTTTTTTTTTTTTTGCTTAAAAGAAAGACAAAACAATTAATGTCATTCAAGAGAATAATGGTTAAAAGAGAACCAAATGCAAATTATTGTTTCAGATGTGAATCACTACATGAACCATGGAGGCACCTCGCTTTATTGTTCCCAACCCTAGAAATAAAAGGAAATCCTATGACTATGAGAATTTTAGTTTCATTAGATTAGTTATTTATTATCCGTTTAGATCAGTACTAAAAAGAGAATAGAAAAAATAAAAGTTATTAAAAAAAGCAGCACCCGTTGCTGCTTGAAGCCTGATACAAGAAGAAGAATACTCCTGAAGAAAATCCGACCCACGAGGAACCATCATACAAAGATGGAACCCATATTTTAACTACTTTAAGTTTTATGTCCTGAATTCTGACATTAACCTCATCAATATTGCATTTTATCATCTGGATAAAACATTATCATATAAAACCACTCTGATGCACAGAAATTTTTTTTCAATGACCTGAATTCCATCTGAATTAGTGGCCTAGTCAAGACTGCTGCAATTGTGGAAATCAATTCTACTTCACTCATCGTTGGTTCAGTTTGTCCAGGAAACTTTCTTATCCTACAAATTTCAAAAGAAAAATTGCAAACAAAATTAGCTACCAATCCCTTCTTAAATGTGACATTTAAAAGAACTATTTTGGATAAATATGATATTTAAAAGAAGACAGGCAATATTAGAATGTACAAAATTAAAAAAGAAATGGGAATTAAGGTAATAAACATTTCACAGATTTATTTAGTAATACTCTTTCAGATCAAGCAATCAGTAGCTGCCTTATACTTTGCTCGACCTGATGTAACTTGGAAACTCGTTTTTGCTGTCCGTTTAGGTACTAGAATCTTGATGACAACGTGAAACCAAACATTTTGCGCCAAATACACTCTTGACCTGAAGTTTGGGATCAATAAGAAAAATTGCACAATCTTGAATATCCACTATTTATCCTTTGTGAATTACAAACCTTGACATTACTTCATGCGTGTCCAAACCCAGTTCATGGTATTGTAATACTCGGAATGGAAGATTTACACCCTCGGTGATATGGTACCGATGGAAAATATAATTGTAAATGACACAATAAAAAAATAAGGATCTTCATTCTAGAATCATCAACCAACAACACCTCATCTAGCATCTCTTTAAGAATGTTATAACCAACAATTTATCCAAAACAAGCATCATTTATGGCAGCCTGTAGCTCTAATCAACAGCAACTACAATATTAATTCTTTCTGTTTATAAGATTGCACTGTAAAAAGAAAAAAGTATCAACATATTCCATATTATTCACAGAATTTACCTACAGCTGGGATGGTGTATCCAGATGCCAACTTTTACAGTAACATTTAAGACAAAGGACAATTATTGAAAGAAAATCAAGATGTCATTAATACTTCATAACTACTAATTTACAAAGCAATACAATACTAAAAAGAGATTTACTGCACGATGACACGAGAAAATTTTGAACTTACTTCATCAATTCAAATTCACCATCTGGTGGCACAAAACTGACAGTCTTTTCTGAGTTAAACCTCGTCAAATTTACGCACTGGTGGAAAGTAACATCATCAAGCTTAATGGTTTGCCACTGCAAAGGTAACATTATCAGAGACTAAGTTAATAAAGCTTAACCAACATCGTCCTTAAAACAAGTCATTGAAATAAAGCTGTGATAAACAAAACAGTAATGCCTGATATGCTGCAGTATCAGAAAAATAGCACTCCATATGTCAGTGAGAAATGATAATTTCAACTAGAAGAAGTTATGTTAAAAGAAATATAACCAACAAGCACTTCCCAAAACAAAAGCAAGACATTAACTATCATGAGTAAAGGATCCTGAATCCGAACTAGAGCACTTTCAGGACGCTGTATTTAAGGAATGTGAAATATGCCCTTCTTTAAGTATAGGAAGGCTTTGCAAAGATCCCGTCTAGATTATTAGATTAAGATGTGCTTGGTCCAACCACAGAAAAGAATTGGTTGCAGATGACAAATAAAGGGATAAGCGAGCAATTAGGATATAATGATAGTCTTAAAGCTATGTAATGAACCTTAGAACAGAGAGAAAGAAAAGAAAGGAGCTAGGTAATAGGTAAATCTTAAATATGAAACGATTTAAAGAAACAGATAGGATAATAACTTTGCTTCAAAATAACTGTAGCTAGGGGATCCCCATTCTCTGAAGCTGATCCAGAGTTAAAATCTTTCCCAAAATCGCTTCCCAAGCAAAAAAACAAATCTTTGACTGCACATAGGATCACCATGCACCATCAACCAAGGAAACAATTCAGGTGATCCAGGCTGCAAAGCCTTGTACATCGACTTAAACTTTTGATTTTGATGAAACAACCTTTGTCTAGAACTCCTTAAACAAATTCTGTCATCAGTCACAAAATCCCAAGAAATATGCCAAATTGCCATAGGAAATCCATCCGGGCCCGACGCCTTATCCCCCTAAAACTACACAGCACCTTGAACACTTCATCCTCCATAAAAGGGGCTTCCAGCACTTCAGCCTCAACCAGATCAATTCTCTCAAATTGAAGATTAGTGACAGTTGGCATCCACTCCGCCTCAGCCAAAAACAGCCTTTTTATAAGCATGCTGACAGTTGGGCTACCTTTTTGGCTCCCTTCTTTTCTTTATAAAGTTCTTTGTTGGTTTGCTTATCAAAAAAAAAACCTAAAGCATTTCTTCAAGCTAAATTCTAGTGAGCCGGTTGAGGGGAGAAAAAACCACTAAAAACACAAGCTCGTGTAAAATTCCAAATTATTATGCCAAGAGGAAACTTAATGCAAGCAGAGCCATTCAACAGAAATCTTTTTTTTTTAATAACTATTCAACATAAATCAAATTTCCAAAGCAGACACAAGTATTTAGCTACAAACTGTCAAAAGAATAAAATAAATAATAAGACAGGTGTGCCTTAAAAAGTTACCTTTTAGCAGGACGGGATTCATGCTGGGACATTTTCTCAAGGCCAATTTTATCATTTAAACCTTCAAATCAGGCATTCAGAGAAGCATTTCATTAGAATTTTTTCCAGTTACACATCACAATGCAGAACGCTACCTACAATCACAAAAATTTATTTGGTGAACAAACATAAATAAATTGCACAAAATGTTGACAAGAACAGTATCCACCTGCTGGAAGACATTAGAAGATTAACACTTTCCACAATATCCAGAAACACCTGTAACAATCAGGAGTCAAAAATCCGTCAGAGTGACCAAAATCACTATGAAAAATTGCAAAAAAAAGAAAAGGATAAACCACCTCATTCTTTTTATAAACAAGACCCTCTCTTCATGACCTACATCTTTGTAACTTGTAAAGTCATTGGGTACTGGTTTTATCTGAAGGCTATTTAGATTTGGCACATGAAGAAAAAAGAGTATTAGGGAATCTTCAATAAAATATTCAACACCAAAGCTGTCTTTTTTCAGAAAGCGTAGCCTCCGACACCCCCTTACTTTCTGATCTACGGAGCTTTCACGAGCTCTCTTTTTCAGAATCAACACCAAAGCCCCACCATACCCTCCTTTGTTCTGAGCGGTCAATTACTTGAAATAAAATCAGACCCATATGAACAGTCGGAGTTCCAGGAAGCTTGACGCCGCCAGAATGGATTTAACCAGACTCGAAAAAGCTGAACCAGGGGCGGTAATTAGTGCGAACTAGAAGGAAGTGTGTGGGGCCGGGCTGCGTTGGCGACCTTTGGTGCTGAGTACGGTGCATTGATGCAGTTATGGTCTTGAACATACCTTCCATTACGTGAAGACAAGATTGTTAGGAAGCGAGATCAATGGGAGTACATCACATTTTCTTCTTTATGATCTTCCTCTTTGGAGCATTTCGAGATCGGTGACTTTTGGTGGATGATTGAAATGCGCTGTTACTGTTTCTGGCAAATGACATTCGTTTAAAATGCCGCTGTTGCTGTCGACATTTGGCGCCTAGAAGTACCGCTGTTGCGGTCGCGGCATTTGATCCGCGAAATGCGCCGTTCGATTCTAGGCTTTTCGGAGATCAGGCGGCATCGCGCATCATTTTGATTAATAGTTTGCACAACAAACTAATTTTATCTTCTTTTTTTTTCAAATGCATACAATTCCGTACAAACTCGATTTCCTGGGCATCAACAGTGCCTAGGAAGTTAGATAATCGAGGTAACAACAATATAAAGGAAAAGGAACAAACCATCTTGCAAAAGAACCACCTTTTGCATTGACCCTTAGTTCCATCATTGCCTTAAATATTCTAGGCAACCAAATGCAAATAAGCTAAATCCAACCAAAAACGCATTACCTTCTTGTCCTTTAACATCATGATGCATGAACGAAATCGAAGTTTCTTCAGATGCATGAAATATCATGATGGTCTATGAAGCTTCTCAGAAAAAAAATCTGGTCTATAAAGGACAGCTTTTTGAGGCTTTGTTTCGTGGTCCAATGGCATTTAAGGAATCAGAGATTGAGGAGTTCTTCCTTCTCCGCTTTACTTAGTGGATAGTTTGCTACATGGTTGATAAGTGTGTGTCGCTTTCCAACTTTTCTCCCTTTCCACTATTACAGGCCTTGTCCACTTCTTGAGTTTATTTCAGAATTTTTAAAATTGAAATTTCATTATTTCATTATCATTTTAGATTTGTTAGATTGGTCTCAGACTTGAGTGTTCTTAACAATTTAGGTGTAGTCTCCCTAAGAGTTCCTATTTTATTACAAAGCTTTTATGGTTAGCTACAGAATTTATTCACTAGTTTCCAGGTACAATTACTTTGGATCTTGTGAGGAACATCAGTTCTTTTGTCAAATAGGAAATTTTTAATCTCGAGAAACCTAATGTTTTGACAATAATTCCAATTAAACAGAGGTTAGAAAAACATCATAGTGTTTGTTGAAAAAACAAAAAATTATCTGCAGATTTTGTATTTTTACAACTGATGGCAATCCTAAATAATAACAATGATCTGTTTCAACTGAAATTCTTTAAGGGAGTTGGATTGTGTTTCTCCCTTGTTTGGCTGTGGATAGAATGGGAGAAGGGTCTAGATCAGACATCTGATCAGTGTTTCTAATCAACTACGGGTGAGATTTGATAATCCTACTAAAATAGGTGTGATATACATATCTCCATGGGATTGGGAATCCCATCTCATTCTATGTTTTCCCATAATAGGTGGAATACGTTTTCCAATCTCATCCTAATTCCAAGAAAAAAGAAACCAAACATTAACTATATATATATATATATATATCATATCCATGGAAAATTGTACCTCATTGGACTTCTTGCAACAAAGCCCAAACATAGATTCATTCCAAGAAAAAGAAGTCAATGGCATTAACACAAGAATTTTCCAATGCCACGGTCATTGATTGTGATATTAACTTAAAATAATTTCAATGTCGTGGCGAGTGATTACGGCATTCTTGATGTGTATGCTAATGTGGTTCGAACACACTAGTTTGGACATTATTTGGTTTTAACCTATATTTGTAATTTTTTTAAATAACCTATTTTTGTCCAAAACTTCGAGAGAAAGAACCAAGTCTCAATTTAGTTGATACTTTTCTCTATTGTATCGAATAAGAGATAAATGACCAAAATCCTTTCAAAGTTCAAACCACACCTTTGACACTTATAACATAGAAAACAGAGCTACAAGTGGCAGGGTCTCAGCATGAGCAGATTTGTAGTTCAACAGGAAAAATGGAATTTGTTCTGATTAATCGACATCAAACACTTAATAGAGGCGATAGAGCATTTAGTAGTTGGAAAAGTAGCAAAAAATTTTGTGAGAATCTACTCTCAAGAGGACTTTTCATGAGGGCTTCCTTGCAACAATGGTAGAAAAATTTACATCACATTGAAGGACAAAAGTAATCAAATCCATCCCCTTGAGGCTTGACTCAAGTGGAATAAGAGATGGGATAGAGTCATGGGAGGTTCTAGGTTTGAGTCCGATATGGACAAGAAAAAAAAACATGTACCTATAACAAAAAAGAAGAAGCAATAAATCCATCATCAACCATGTAATACTGGATTCATGCTTCTTGTGTATTTCTTTTAAACAAAATTAAATAATCCAACAAATAGAAACCGACACTAAAGATTATCTATTCATTGTTGTCTCATGCAAAACCTGTGATTTATAGTCATAACCTCACTAACGAAATTTCAATATGTGGAGAAGATGCTTACCTGAATTTAAACTTCAATCTTGATCTTAACTTACCATCATGACTCTATATCTTCAAATACTTATTGTGAAATGAGAGAAGAAAAGAATATTTTTCTTTATTGAATGAGTGAGTGATTATTACCTAGTATAGAGACGCCTATATATTTACAAAAAAATGGAATAACAAAGAAGCAAAATAAAAGGTAAAAGGAAAGAAAATAAAGTGTAAAAGGAAAAAAGGAAAATATACACAAAAGGTAGGAGATAAATCAAAGATATTTACAAAGTATTCTATGATTCTCAACACCCACCCCTCTTACAAGCATCAAAAATAAAAACCTACCGTCAGCAAATTGTTGAAAACACACAATATACTCTTCATATACAGCACTTTTGAAATTCCCATACCACAAAACAAGAATGGACAAATCCAGGATTTATTTGCATCCAAAGTCTCATGGGAATACTCAGAATGTAAAAAACATTTTTTCTGAATTTGCTGGAAATTGAATGAATAGTTGTAGGAAGTACCTCTTGTGTAGTCTAATAAATTTGTTAGGATTCATTATATACAGGCTTCGATATTAATGACTCCTTGCACCCTTTTTCCACTAGAGATGTACTAAACTCTTCATTGATGAAGCTATGCAACAATAGCTCAGGCATGACAGTCAGCTTCTAACCTGATGGTCATTCACAACTTCTCACCCACATCTTTCCATTTGTTTCAATACTTACTTTAAATCTTACTTGGATAGGCATATCTCATACTTTGACCGATCATGAGGATAATTCTTTCCAATCTCATTGTTCCACCTCGATCATCATAAAATGTTCTGAAACATATATGCTACTGGTTGAACAGTTATTCCTGTATCCATAAATATGTCATTCATATTTATCAAAAAAAAAAAAAAAAAAAAAACCTATCTACATTCATGCATCTTGTTCTACCTCAATTCAAGCATTAGAGATAATTTATTTGGTGAAATACAACCCTACAAACATTCTTCTTCTGCTTCTAGAAAACATTACAAGCAGCTCATCAAACCTATTCAAGAGGAAAGCCTCTTCTACCTGCGATATTTTCTGACAAGTAAAGAAATTTTAGAAAAGCTGCTAAAGTACTTGTAAGGATTACAAAGAAAGGAGGAAGCTACCTCCTGAGACTGCACAAAACCAGCAGGGATGTACAAAAAAATAAGCCCCTACTCATTTACATCCTACCCAATCGTGCTCCCTCTATAGATGAAAGACAATCCAGTATAATAGTATTTTAGGTCTCTGACAAAAGAAAAAACAAAAGAGGTCTTCTCCCTTTGTACAGAAAAATGTCCTCCTCAAACAATCATCCCCAAAGGAGTCTTCTACCTCCAATTGAGTGCACAATCACGTTCTAGCCCCTTTTCCCCGATGATCTCTTTTTTCCTCCTTCAGGACTTTCATGAGGTGAACATTAGTATCTCTAGAATTACTTTTTCTTCTCCAAAACAACAAGAACATCCCAACTTCTCCTCCTCTGCTATCTTCTTCTTCTCATACCTCTCCAAATTTTTGTTTCATTGCAAGACCCAATTTCACTCAGCTTCTTTCTCCAGCACCCCCCACTTCTCCCCAAAGAATAAGACAAAAATAGAACCCTTTGTGCATCTTTTCCAGCTTTTTCTTTACAGAACATCACCAAACTCTATAAGACTCTCATAAACCATCTGGCCTCCACCAACCATATATAAACTTATATATGGTTTATATAGACTTCATTCTGTGGTATGGATACTAATATTCATTCTAATACCACTATACATATGTAAATTAGTTTCTTCTAAAACCAATTTAATATATGTATCACAGTGCTTTACTATTTATCAAAGTTTCAAACAAATTTGTCACAAATATATATTTTGTTTTCTGGTTGAAATCCAATCATCATTATGTGAATTTCAATATTTTCATCCCTTAGCCATAACGGTGACTGGAATGCACAGAAATAAGCAACAATAAAACAAATACAAAAATCATAGTCCTTCACAGAATAATTAATAGATGACTAATTAACTGAATAAGCTAATGCAATTTAGTATTAACTTATTACCAAACAGAAGTCACAAGCATGTATGAAATCATTTCTATTGTAGCAAAGAAAATATTCCATTAAACTGCACTAGAGAAGAAAAATACAGAAATACGTAAACAAAAAACATATCTGTTTTTAATCTATATAATGATGCAAAGGGGTCATGAGGTTGACAAATTCTGCCTATTTACTGAAAATGCTTGGAAGGCCAGAACTAACTACAAAAAAGATAATCAAAGTGATAGACATTTCATCAGCTCCAAATCCCAATTGATCAAAACCAATAGCACTACTAAATTAACAACCAAATGCAATAAATTCTTCAAATGTCTTGGCAAACAGAAAATAAGGAGGAAAAAATAAATAACAAAAGCGAGGTTTGTGAGAGGAATAAGAGATAACTCTTTGAATACGACTAATATGACCGAGGTCCTCGAAGCCGTCTTCTTGTTGATTGGATGAGACACGCAGTTACATTTCTTTCTTGCCCGAGAACATGGAGTCTTAGCATGATAGATCCTCCTCGATGGGAGGGCTGTAGTAATGGAGGGGAGAAAGGGTTGTCAGCGGCGAATACTGGTGGTGTAGGAGTGTGGGGAGAGAAAGAGGCGATATTGACTATGATGCAAGTGGGTGGAATTGATGCAATGAACCATGATCATTCATCACCATCATAAAAGGAGATTCATAGGAGAAGAGAAAGTTGTTGGCCTCATGGAGTCCTACGAAACTAATAAGAGGAAGACTTAGGGATCAAGCGAACCGACACTCACCTCCATTCGCATATGAAGAGATGGTAGAGGATGTAAATGAGGAGGGAGAGAAATCCATCGAACTAAACCCATGTTGACACCCATATCACGCATAAGGATATTAAGCATTAGGAGGATGTTCCAAGTTTAACTACAATGATATGGACAAAATAAATGACAACACATAGAGAGGGGTGATTAGAGGAAAAGGGGAGGGTGTAGTGGAGACACAGGAAGTGGGGAGTTATGAATTGAGATAGCTGAATTGGACCTTCGTATAACCTAAACTTAGCAGTCAACCCAACCCACGGTGGCAGCCATAGAGGCAAAAGGTGGCATTAACAACTTTTTCACATGTGTCTCTTGCCTTCATTTCCCCGATCTTCATCTCTTCCCCAAGTAATTGCGGTTCCATAACCTTTGTGAGTAGACAGGTTGGTTTAAGTAGACACCAAATTAAGCAGAGTCAAATTGACTTGAAACTTGAGAGGAGAGAGAAACGAGAGAGGGAGTATGGAACTATAAAGTAAATAAACAACAACAACGCTAAGAAGGAGCATTGAAGATTATTAAATGTAAACAAAAGAAACACATTGAAGATGGAGCATTGAAACTATCTACATTCATGCATCTTGTTCTACCCCAATTCAAGCATTGAGATAATTTATTTGGTGAAATACCGTAGGAAAATATAACACCATAACCACGTAATTGGACATCAACAGTGATATGTACTTCCTCTAGAGGGATCTTCATAGGAAAATAAAATAAGAAAAGCGGCAAAAAGTATCATTGGTACATGAATTCTTCCAATTGGCAGGGTAGATAGGTATTTGAAGAAGAAAACATTATAAGTAAGTTACTTTCAGTATCTAAGTTATAGAAACTTATAATTTTGACAATAGAATTGATTTGTTTCAGTTCGAAATGAATTTAAGACATAACGGACATGCCAAAAAATAGCCGGTATGCTATAAAATAGGGACAGAACACATGGTCATGCTCGGGTAAGACTCTTCTATAGTCTAAGAAGACCAAAATGACTTCCTATTTAATGAAGGCACCAAGAAAAATAGAAATGGAAGGAACAATAGGATTGATGGCGAGTTGCCATCCCAAGAGATATAATTTAGATTGAAAAAACATTGCCAATGGAAACGGTAACAGGGAAATACTAAAACTAATACCAATCAATTATAAAAACCCACTTTTATAACTTCCTAAACCCCCTAAAAACGATATCGGCCTATGTTTGGATCTTGAAAGTAAGGTAAAAAGGAAATGCTAGAAACAAATTCCTTAGATATAACTTAAATTTATTCTTCTTTTCCTCTCTGTTTCCTTCATGTGCATTAGGCCCCACATTTTCCAAGAAACAAACACAAGGTAAACAATTGGAAGTTGTGGAAAGGAAAAAAATCATGAGACATACAACAACAACATGTAGCAAGCAATTTCAACAGTGTTGATTTAATAAGCAAAAGAAACTTGCACGAGTGAGCAATGGAGGCACTGAAGCCATGAACAAGAGGAAGAAGGGGAGTACTTCCTCAATGGAGCCAAGCAATGGAGGCACCATTTTCGTATAATATTCCTCATCTGTTTAGTGCTATCGATAACATAAGAGAATGTCCTGTGGTTATAAAAAGATGGGATATGGATTGCCATGAGGATTCGTACAAAATTTCAAAAGATGGGGTTGCATTATATTTTCTAAGAGGCCTCGATAAGATTGTTCATTTCAATCGTAGAGGTAAAGAGACAACGTTCTATGTGTATGAGAGTCATACACCTTTTAACAAATGGCTGGAGGACCCTGATAATGTTATTCACGACGGTTCATATACAAAGAATTTCTTACAAATACCGAAGTAGGCGAAATGCATATTTATCTTAAGTTAACGGATTCCATCGATTTTATATGTTTAGGAATTGATGAGTGCAAGTTTTGCTTTTCACGTAGATCACGTTTAGATGCATGAATCATCTTTCGTGATAGAAGATAGAGTTCTGGCCTTTTTAGGTGCGTAAATGACCGATATGATAATTGAAAGACTCAAAAGGGAACTGTCGAGGTAAAATCACCGACATGGCTGACATGACACGTGGTGAGGATGAAATTAGAGACTATTTGGGTGCTAAACATATGATATTTGACATCCTGAATTCTTCTTCGATGAATGAGAGTCAATACTCGGAGATGGGATGCTTATATGAAATGTTAAGCTGGTTGGCCAATGTTTCTAGAAGTTCCCTTAAAATACGACGGTTAGTTGTTAAAAAATTAATTAAATTTCTAGTTTAGATTTTCAGTAATTTATCATGTTTATTTATTTATTTTTATTTTTCAAACATGGAATTTTGGGCTTACTCTGATCATTATCCCATATTCTTAGACTCAAACATGAGAAATACGTGAGGGTTAATTTATATAGAGCGTGCTTCTTATGTGATGTCGAGATGCAGCGATTTTATATTTAGTGGATGTCTGAATCAGTCATTACAGATTGATGAAAATATGCCTCCCGAAAATTTCAATGCGTCTTACTTCACCATGTAGTATCTGTCTCTTAATGGGTTTTCTTACATGATAGATGAATGATAGGCTCATCATTAAATCTCTTATTCATCGGCGATGTTAAATTCGTATAACAATCGATGTGTGTCTCCCGGCTTGCCAATGAAGCGTTGGATCCATACCCTAGAGGAGGGACTCTAAACAATAGATTGAATGCGCCGAACCTGACTTTCTCTTTTGGGGAAGTCATTTGCGTGTCGCTCATACATCACTAGATTTTCTCCACTAACCGGGGGGAGAGGTGAGGAAATAGAGGAGAGGCGGCCGCGTGAGTTCGAATCTTGTATCGATTGTTATCTGAGGAATTGGTAGCGTCATCTGATAGTAGATGAATGATAGAGCTATCGTTCATCTAGAAAACAGAAAATCATATTTAGTAGATGTATCTTTGTGTTTTTAGTTAAGTACGAACTTGAAAATTTGAGGCGTATTTTCATGTCGGTCGACTTTTGATTTGTCTGTCATTCAAATATAAAAACATTTGTATCTGACGTGGTTGTTAGAGAGTTAATCTCTACAAGTGTCCTCAGGAATTTCATGTTCAGTCTAGAATATGGACATGATCAAGTAAAGTGCATGTTTAAAATAAAAATAAATAAATAAGCTATGATAAATAATCTAGTGAAATTTGGTGAGCCACAATAGCAAATGTTAAGAGAACTCTAGAAAACGGCAGCGACCAACAGCATTTCATATAAGCATCCCATGCCGGTATTGACTACTCATTCAGGTGAGATGTCAACTATCGCATGTTTAGCACCCGCCTGAGTCTCTAATTTCATCTCTCACGTGTCTGTCGATCATGTCCGGTATTACCTCGGCGATTCTCTTTGAAGTCTTTCACCAGCCATAGACAGTACAAAAACATGATATAGCTCTGTAACAAAGGTATTCATGGGCTCCCAAATGGCTCCCATCTTCAAAAATAAAAAGCTTGAGCTCATCAAAAACATAAACATATAAAATCAATGGAATGCGTTGCTTTTAAGATAAATATGCATTTCATAACCGTATTTGTAGAAATTCTTTGTATATGAAACAGTCACTAGTACTCTTTATTATCGAGCCCTCCTTTCATTGACAAAAGGTGTATGACCTCATCTGTATCAGAAGCATGTGCCTCTACCGGTGAAATGTTTGTCTTATCGAACCTCTTAAATATAATGCAACCCCATCTTTGAAATTTTGTCTGAATCTAAGCCTCTTATGTTATCAGAGAATAACGAATGAAATATTATAGTAAGGTGAATATCCGTATAAACATGACTATCAAAAGATAAGTTGGTCAGATGGTGCCCTTGAGCGTGATTTCTCTGATAACAGTTTTAAAATATAGTGTTAATAGGTGTCGAAACCCGATAAAATAAATAACAATAATTAAAATATCAATCATATTTGCTTTGATATATAGAATCCCCTAGGATTTTGTCCTTTCTTCACATTCCTTACTAATTTTACTTACCTTTGATAGCATAATCACAAACATTATTTTCTAAACTTATTAAACAATTATTCTATATATATTAGTACATAATCCTCTACAATAAATGTAGCAAAAATATTTTTCAAAAAGGCTTCTAGATTTGAATGAACATGTGGTATTCAAAGCTAGGATATTTCTCATGCTTGAATTCTTAATATCTTATGCCTTCATCATCAAAAACTTTTTTAAAAACAAATGTGGAAAATGATCAACAATAAATCATTATATACAAAAGTTTAAAACAACTTAAATGTTACAAAATATCGCCTAATTTTCTTTGAAAGTTTGATAAGTATATTAGAGACCTACCACCTACATTGCTCAAAAAACACATATTTGAAACAGCTAATAAGCTTGGGGACCTGTCAATAGTTCCTAAATCTCTCGAGAGTGGTGTTGTTGATCCCACATATTTGCCACCCACTTTTGCCCTCCCAAGGCCAAACTTATGAGCCCAAAAATCCTTAAGGCCTTCAACCCCTCCTTCTCTCGAACCCAACACGAGAAATGTTGCATTCCAACTTTTAAAATGGTCAAGCTCATGAAACTCCATAAAAGTTCATGTCACCATTGAAAAAATCCCGAAAGCTACGAAAGGTCAGTAGAATTTGTTTGAGCATGGTGCCTAGTTCCCACTAAAACCAGACAACACCTTGAAGACCTCATTCTCAATGAAAAGGAGCTTCCAATCCTTTAGCCTCCTTAGGGTCAATTCTCTCAAACCTAACATCAATTTACTACATTGTAACTAAAGTATTTAGCTTTAAAAAAAAAAATTAAATCCTTGTGCCTATAAAAAAACGATTAAATCTTGTCTTTAGAAAAATATTTGACTAGATGTTTTTTTCTTTTTTGATAAGTAGCCCCGAACATGTATTAAAGCCCAAAAGAGCATGAACACCCCAAAGTATACATGAAGTATATAGGGGCACCAAAGAAACAAAACTTACCACTTGACAATCAAAGCCCTTGAAGGATACACATAAAAATTCTAGTTATTGAGCAATCCATTAGGAACTACCACCTTGAGATTTTTTTCATAGGCACCTACCTAAAAATTAAAGCCCTGACAAAATAGAGCCCGTGCATGTGGAGAAAAACCTCATCCTCAAAAACAATTATATTTCTCTTTTCCATTTTGCCCAAGAAGACTTAAGGGAGGCGCTAACCCGACTTTCTAGCTTTCTTTTTATTGGGATGCCGGACTTGATGATAACACATCTTTTACCATAGAAAATATTTGAGTGGATGTTGACAACCAAAATATTGATTTTTTTTGTAGATAAATACTTGAAAATTTTTAATTACTAAACTAATTATTTTAAAAATTAAATAAATAATTTTGGAGCCAATCAATCCTTTAGGACCGAACCCAGAATGGGCTACGAGCTAAAATGAGTTGGACCAATTTGGCGAGTTATGTTAGACAATCAAAATTTTACAACAGCCCTCGAAAAATCGAGTCAAAGTGGGAATTTAGCTATTCAAAATTTCAGTATTAATACCTTTCGTAGTGAAGTTTGATCCTCATCCACACAATTGAGCTAACACCACAGTCAGACATCAAATACCCCACCCATTTATAGGCAAAATCCACATATCTTCCAACTTCTCATAGGGATTCATTCTTGTGGTAACCTGAAGCAGTGGAAAGAAAAAGAAATTCGACATAAAATCCAATCTATAGCTCCTCCAGGGTTCCTCATAAAACTTAGTAGAGATTCAGCGTTGAATTTGCAAGCCCGGTGTGGATATCTTCATCTCTCTCTCCCCCTCCCTCTCCTGAAACCCATCCACGACTAGCGGCGACATAAAAAACAAAAAAAAACCTTTGAAACAAATGGCTAATGATTCCAATTCGATTGCTCCAACCCCCTTCAGTAAAACGAAACTCAAAAGCCGCGACAAACCAAGATCTCGAATCCTTAGAAGCCCAAATCAAATGATTACCATACCACTGACATAAAAATAATCACCATACGGCATAATAGATCATAATAAACGATAAAATCAGCAAGCCCCACCACCAGCTCGTCATCCTCATCGGCCCAAAGAAAAAAACCCACAAAACAAACAGCAAAACATTATTTCAGAAAGCCAATCAATCCCGATTTGGCAATCATGTCTTGAAATGGTGACACACGATGTCGAACCATTTCGATTCTACTCGAGAAACCTAACATTTGGAAGAAATTGGCGAGATAGGCGAGGCGTAACAACATATGGTTGTTAGGGGTCTCTGACAATCTCCTACGGGATTCTCCTCTCACGGTCTCACCGGAAGAGAGAAAGCACGAGGCTTCGCGACGATTGAGTGTGTGTTTTGGAGAGAGATCTTCCGTTTGAGAGGGTTTAGGGTTTTAGGATAGATGAATTCAAGGTTAGGGTTTAAAGATTACATGGTTTTGAGGTTTAGGAGAGGTTTGGGTCTAAAGTTTTACTGTTGGTTTACGATTTAGGGTTCAAAATGTTCCAGTTCTTTATAATTTTTTTTTTTGAAAGACCCGATTCTTTGGAGTATATCATATGGCACCTAGCATTAATAATTTTATATGACTTGCCTATTGAATTTCTTGCATCAATTTCCTCTGTGTGACATGCTCACTATTCAAGCATCGGCGCCACTTTCGATTTCCTGCAATTTATAACTTGAGTTAAGTGATTTTGTATTCTGTATAGAAGATTTAATCATAGGAAGTCTCAAGCTACTATTATCGATTTTGGTAATGTATATATCATGGTTGTTATTAGAAACTCCCTCAAACACCATCCTCTCCCATCATTAGGACTTTGGATTCTCATTTTTAAAACCAGCCTAACCTTATGGAGCCAACAAGAATATTGCGAATAAAGATACAAGTTTCAAATATTTATGCTATTTCTATACCTAAATTAAAGAAAAATATTTTTATTTTTAGGTTAAAGAACAATAATTTTTTGAAAGATATAAGTTATATATGTACTTGAATAAGATGTTTATTATTTGTGTGTCTATGTTTTTCGGAAGAAAAATTATTCAAATAAAAAATAAGATAAACAACCTAACTGAAATAGGAGAAAAACGCAGCGGATAAATTAAATAGATGTATTTATATATTAGATTTAGTCAGTGGAGAGAAAAGCAGAGATATAATGTCAAAAGTAGGTTATTACAACTATATGATTTCTTTCTACTTTTGACTATATAAAAATATTAATAGAGAAATGTTCTTGTGATTCCCCCTTCTTTTGTTTGTATTTTTTATCACATGGAGTGTACCGGACGGTTAAGCCTGACAAGGGATTCTCCTTCATCATTTCACGCCAGCCTTCTTGAGGAGTCCACTTTCATAACCAGGCATCTAATACCCTTCTCTCGGGATTGTAAGACATATGGACCAAGACTATAGTTGGAAAGCAGATTAGTCAACCAAAATGAATCGAGCTCATTAAGGTTACAGCTCAAATGACTCAAAGTTAATTTGACCCATCTTTATTTCAAGCCGACTTTTTGATTAATCAATCCAACTCTAAACGAAATTTGTGAACTAAAAACAGAATCAAAATGGACTTGACATTAAAATATTAAAAATAATAATAAATAACAATTTTATGAAATTTTATATTTTATAAAAATAAAGTTTCTTTGAAATACTTATAGTTTATTCTTATCTTCTTATTAGATTATACAAAATAAATTAGGAATAATTGACATGAATAATCCAGCCTTTCACACACATCTTCTTTAAGTAGTCACTTTGTGATAATATGTGAATAAATCAACTTTGGGAGGTGTCTTATTGTTTTAGTCCCAACCAGTTACTCAATTGCAATGTTTTAAAACCAGGCTAGTCAGTTCATAATTCTAAACTGTTTGAGTCAGACCGGCATTGAACAGTCCAAACCGCGGTCAAACCGTTAAACCGCTCGGAGTGATCGGTTTTTTAAAAATCGAATGGTCCATTTGACCTTTGAAATCTCCAATAAAAATGGGTCATTCCTTCCATAAATGAAAGTCAGACAAGCCCCATAGGACTAACGCTCTCAACCCACCCATGCACATCGGGCGGACCTATTATCCCACCTCTAACCAAGACCCAGAATTTAGCTTCCTCTATCGTTTGCCAGTGCTACTTGCACCTCCGTGCAGTAACCTTGAGCCCTTTGGATTTTTCCTTCTAGGGTGTTTCCATTTTGCTGAAAATGGAGTTTGTTCTCCATCACCAAATCCACCATAAATAAAATGAAATGGCTTCCTTCCATGAATCTACTGACTGGAATCTATTTGCCTTAAAAGATTTTCCTCAAGATATTCTTGAAGGGGAGAAACTGGGCCTACTGCCAACTATCTCTTTTTACTAATTTTCTTCAAAGTTGATCGACTTTGACTCATGACTTGAAAAGATGAATGAGATCCTCAATTTCATTTGAACCCAGAAGGAGCCAGTAGGGATCATTGGTGAACACCCAACAATTTCTTTCTTTATTCCTTGTAATCTTCCCATGAGTAGGAACAGGGTTCAAAATTGGCCGAGTTCGATACGACTCGGCCGATTCATCTTCGGCTCGGGCTCACCGCGTCGATACCGATACCAGATACGATACACGAAGTGTATCGGTTTGAAACTTGGTAAAAATCGGTTAAACTCGGAAAAAATCGGCGAAACTCGGTGGACTCGACTGAGTCATCTCGTAACTCGGTCGACTCAGAGAATCGATTCTCCTCTGTACAAAGTCCCAAAACCAAAGACCAAAACATTTTCTTTTTCAGAGATTCCTCTGAAAATCCAAAAGACCCGGATTGTGATTTGAAATCAAAACCATAAAAAAAAAAAAAAAAAAATGGCTATCAGTAATCAGTTTGATTTTTGAACCCTGCAAAAACCAAACTACCAAAAATCTAGCCTGGATCTATGATTTCGAAATCGAAATCTCAAGAATAAACGCAACATACCCTACCAAAATTCAAAAAAGCAAAACCTAACTTACCTCGCTAGGTCGTTGGCTCGCCGTCGCCGCTCGCTGGGTCACCGTAGCCGCTCGTTGGTTGGTCGTCGACTCGTCGTCGCCGGACTCGCAGCTCGCTCCAGGCTCGAAGACAGAGATCTCCTTGCTCTTCTTCTTCTCCTCCTTCTTCTTCCCCTTCTTCATTTTAAATCTGGACAGAGAGAGAAATATCAGCCATTTATGGAACAGTCTATTTACACCCCCTCTTTTTCTCTATACACCCCATTAGAGAGATGGGGAGTAAATATGGAATGTGTGTAGTATAAGGGTGTGTAAGAGAAAGAAGAGGGTGTAAATAGAATTTACCGTTTTTATGGAGCACGAAGAAAAGCGGCGTCGTTTCGTGCGTAGAGACAAAAGCGACATCGTTCGTTAATTTTTCTTATCATCAACAGCGTCGTTTTGGCCTTAATAAAATTAACAAATTAACAAATTAATTAACAATAAACAAAATTATTTTTTTAATATAAATAAAATTAGAATAATAAATTAACGAGCGTATATCGTATTTTTGTGAGCAATGTCTGTCTGAATATATTATGCGATGACGTTGATGATGATGATGATGATTTTACCCATAAATAAATTCGGCATGGTATTTATTGATGTATTTGATAGCGTTTTATTAAAAAATATGTTATCGCGATATAAAATAATTTTTAACATTAGCATTATGCGATCTTTAATGAATCTTTGTGTATTTAAATAATGTTAAATATTAAAATTTTGTTTAATTTTTAGAACTGCCCAATTATATATATATATATATATTGGCAATTTATATAATATTTTAATAATTTTTAAATATTTTAAATTATCTTTATTTACGTGTCGGTAGATATCGATAGATACGTCTTTGGGGCCAAGTCAGTCATTGGCCAGATATCGCGGCACAGGCAGTATGATGAAAAGCCATATAAACGAGCGGATCATAAAGAATTTGGAAGTTTCCATATATTCTTGTATTCATCACGAGAGGTGAGTCGGTAGTTGTGAAAAGGAAGGCACGCAGATCTAACCAAGAACTTCCCATTCTTGTTGGGCTCAGCACATCTTATCTCTTGCATTCGTATCTTGCCTTAAAAATATTTTTGAGAGAGTGTCTTTTTATATGGGAGGGGAGCAGCCCTGCAAGAGCTTCCCATTTTCAGCCCTGCCTAGGGTCCCAATAGGCTTGAACCATCTTAAAAGAGTCAGCTAAGGGGAGATCTTCTAACGCCAAACTGATCAGCGGCTTGTCCCCCACCCACACTTATCTCCAAAATAGGGTATCTTGTCCATTACAAACCGTCATCCTCACACCTTTGTTTATAATTTCAGCCGCTAATGCTATCCCACTCCATGCATAGGCTTTCACACCTTGTTTCTTAGCCAGTTTAGAGAAACTTATCTTCCTTCTTACATATTTGTTGGATACTAAACGTGACCATAGGCTTTTATTTTCTGAGACCAGCCTCCAGCCAAGTTTGTGTTGAAAACAATGACTGCAATACACAAACTTCTCTCTATGATACTAAAAAATAGAGAGGTAAAAGGCTATGAGAACTTATATCAAACAGGTAGTAGGCGTAATAAATATTAAGCTGCAAAGCACTGCTTTATTGACTGACCTTAAATACTAAGTAAATGCAACAACAAATTCTGAGGTCAAAAGCATCATTAACAACCCCTATCCAGAGCTACTAACAACCTCACTGATTTTTCAGCAAGAACCATAACCCACAAAGTTAGGACCAACACAACTGAAATCTGACTAGAAGTAAACAAATAACAAATGAACTCATCGAAAGTGTGTTGGTTCTCTTATATCCCTTTTTGTGAATAGAAAGCAAAGGCAGTGTGAGAGATGTATTAGCAGCCACGTTAGGAAAGTGTAAGTAAGTGGAGGGATCATAATGATTCGCTATACCCCCCTTGCATTTAACTCTTATCGTCTTGTTGACAGGACTTTCTTAGACATGTCTTAAACGAGTTATCGGCTTCTGGCGCTTGGGTTTGATCTTACTAAAGAAGGTCTTTTAAGAAAAAAGATTAGGAGTTGAATTAACTAAAAGCAGACAAAATAAAAACGAATGAGTAAGATGAAACTATCGATTGGATGTAGGGCGTCTGTCTTATCCTTAAAATGGGTCGCCTCATACGGTTTTGTAACAGTGCGATGAGAGCAGATGATCTACCTCTATGATTCAATAAGCTAGATCTTTAGCATATCTTTGCGCCGGTCTTATTTCCGTAGTAAGATCTGATGCAAGCTGAACAATGATGTTAAAACGGTATGAAACGCTTGAAGCTTATAGAGAGTGGCAGGAGCATGAGGAGAAAGGGAGTGCTTGGAAGCGCGAGGAAGAAAGAGTCTTTGGAAGCGGCAGGGAAGAAAGAGTGCTTAGGAAGCACTTAAGCAAGAGAGAGAGAGGAGAGATCTTGAGAGAGATATCTCAGATGGAAGTGGGTGAAATGAAGGGGGAAGGCACCTTTATGCGGAGTGGAGTCTCAACGGGTTATCTCATGAGTGCAAGGTGAAAAGAAAAAATCATATTTCATTTTGACTTTGTTAACAAAACAAATTAAATTAAGTTAAATGACTTAATGAGGAGTTCAATTTCACAACCAGACATCTAGAGCTAGGAATATGGGTTGATCCATTTGATTCGCATTTTTAGTAGGGTTAGACCTCAAACTTTATGGCCCAAATTGGCGCGGCCATTAAGTTAGGGTCAGATTGCTTTGAGGTGTACTTATATATTTAAAAATAATTAGAATTAAATTATAAATTTAAAACATTAAAAATATGCTAAAAATCAAATAAAATTTTGTTTTGTATAAAATCAAATAACAATTTTAAAAAATTATTTCAAAAAATACTTTTAAAAAACATTTACCCAATCCTAATAATGATATTTTATATAAGATTTATATGTTAAAACTATTTTTACTATTATTTTCTTAAATGTCTTACAGAATACTTTTTTTTTTGGACAAAAGGAGGGGGACCCTTGACTAAGAGGCCTACAAAATGATCATACAACCACATTTTTATAAAATTATAAATTTATTTTTTAAAATTTTACCTATTTAGTATTTGGCTCGAATAGACACTTGACCATTTAGGATCGAATTTGGGTTGATTAAATGTTAGCTTTGAATAAGGTCGGGCCTAATGACCTGGCCAGGGGCGGGACTGGCTTTGAATTCCTAGCTACATCCTGGCACCGCACTGGCCGGTTTGTGTAACCCATGGATCGAGTATAGTTGGGAGGCAGGTTGGCTCGGCCGAATGAATCGAGCTCATTGAGTCCAGACTCAAAATGGGTCGGGCCAATTCGGTATGGTTTGTTAGGGTCTCACCAACAATCACCAGGATTAAACACCGAGGTCGCGTGCAGGAAGAGAAAGCACGAGGCTTTGCAACAATTGAGTTTGTGTTATGGTGAGAGATCTTCTAATAGCTGGACGGAGGTGTTGTTGGCCGACAATCACATTCAAGGACAAATAAGAGAGTGGGCTAAACTGGAGGCCCAAGATGAGAAGGCCTAGACAAAGCAACCAAAACCAAAGAGCATTGGAAGAGGGTCGTTTCATAGCTGAAACCAACAAAAGAATATGAGGAAGGGTGGGAAGATTCTGGAGGTAGATAGAGCCAAGGAACAAAATATCGGTAATTACGGATATATCGGTACTTGGATTTTACGGATATATCGGAAATATCGGTAAATATCGGTGGATATTTTGATAAAAATATCGGTAAAGCGAAAATTAATAAAATCTTTTTTTAGAGTGTGGAAATCTTTGTTGGTATATAAAGAAAACGTAAATAACCAAAATATACGCTTATTGAAAATAATATTCATTTATAATTTATCGATAAATTACATTACAATAGTAATTTAAAGCCAAAATGAAGGCCAGATGTGGTACAAATTCGTTATTTGATGGAAGGGATCGCGTGCTTGATGTGAAGATAATATTCGTAATAAGATGCTTGAAATATTGGGAATAAATCGTAAGAAAAAATAATTTGATAGTTAAATGGAACTTGGATGTATAGATGGGTTTGTAAAAGAATTGTATGATTTGTGAGTATTTATAAAATTTTGGAGTCAAAATAGTGATTACAGATGTTCTGCGGAGTATTTCTGGAGTATTTTCACAGATGTTGCGATGTTTTCTGCGTGTTCACCGTATTTTCACAGATATTTTTGAAATTTACTGCGCAGCGTGCATGCTCGCGATCCGCGATTTTTGATTGGAAAAATCGGTTTTCCTCGATTTACCCCGGCGAAAATCGGCGATTTTCTAGATTTTGATTTTTAATACGTCGATTTTTAAATAACTTTTAACTTTGGTCTTAGGCGGCGATTTCCCGTGATGTCGGTAGAAAAACCGATTTTATTCGCAGATGGCGGTTACCATTGAAGCCAGGCCGGTGGCTCAAGGATTTTTGTGACAGGGCAGCTTTGAGGTGAGGTTTGCAGATTCCTTTAGCCTAACCGTTTCTGTTGCCCATTTTGCCTTTTCTCTTTGTGTGAGTTGCTGTGGTTGAACGGCATATGCAGGAAGTTGTTCTTTTGTTTGGGGTTGTTGAATGAAGAAAACCCATTTGAGGAGTTTAGCACTGACTCGGAGAGTGCACTCGTCCCTTCCCTTGTTTCATGACTTTCATCTAACATCTTCCTTTTGACATTATTTATACTCTTCTTTAGAGAGGATGGGCAAAAATTCTATGGTCAGGAGTTTGAGATACATGGTTTTGGGGTTTAGGGGAGGGTTTTGGGTCTAAGGTGTTACTGTTTGTTTACGATTTATGGTTCAAAATGTTCAAGTTCTCTATAATTATATCATATGGCAAACACGCATTTATAATTTTATATGAATTGCCTATTGGACTGCTGCATCAATTTCCTCTGTGTGACATGCTCACTGTTCAAGCATCAGCTTCACTTTCCAGTTTCTTCTGCAATTTTATAACCAGTTAAGTGATTTTGTATTACAGCCTTACATTTAATCATAGGAAGTCTCAAACTACTTTTATCCCTAGCTATGAGTTTTGGTAATGTATATCATAATTTATTATTCGAAATACCCTCAAACACCATCCTCTCCCATCATTACCGGACCTTAGATTCTCATTTTAAAACCAGTCTAACCTTGTGGAGCCAACAAGAATGCGAATAAGATACAAGTTCAAAAATTCTGCTATTTCTATACCTAAATTAAAAGAATTTTTAATTTTTTAGGTTAAGAACAATAATTTTTGAAGATATAAGTTGTATATGTACTTCTGAATAAGATGTTTATGTTATTAGTAATATATGTTTTCAGAAGAAAAAATTATTCAAATAAAAATGAGTAAACAAACCTAACTTTGAAATAGGAGGAAAACATGACGGATAAATTAAATATATGTATTTATATATTAGATTTGATTAAGTACATGTGAAGAAAAGAAACAGAGATATATAATGTTAAAAAAATTATGTTATTACAACTGTAGCGATTTCTTTAGACTATATAAAAAACATTAATGAAATGTTCTTGTGATTCCCCTTCTTTTTGTTTGTTTTTTTTTTATCACATGGAGGGGTATAACCCAGGCGGTTAAGCCTTACAACGAATTCTCCTTCGTCATTTCACGCCAGCCTTATTGAGGAGTCCACTTTCACAACCAGGCATCTAGCCACCCTTCTCGGACTTGTCTTAATCCAGACCAAGGCTATAGTTGACGAATTAGGCTTGGCCACAAAATGAATGTCGAAGTTCATTAAGTTCACGACTCAAAAATAGGCCAAACCAGTCGACCCGTCTTTTGTTCAGTCGTTTTGACTAGTTCGATCCAGCCTAAGCGGGTCATGAACAAAAAGCAGTCAAAATTTATCGACATTAAAATATTAAAAATAATAATAAATAATAATTTTACAAATTTTATATTTTATAAAATAAAACATTTAAAAATGCCATAGTTTATTCTTATGTTCTTATTAAATTATACAAAATAAATTAGGAATAATTAACAGATAATCAACCTTTCACACCTCTTCTTAAAGTAGTCCCACTTTAGATAATATGTGGAATAAACCCAACTGGGAGGTGCTTTATTGTTTTGGTCACAGCAGGTTACTCGGTTACGATGTTTTAAAAATTGGGTAGTTGATTCGTACGTCTAAGCTGTTTGAGGTTAGACCGGTATTGAATGGTCTAATCCGCGGTAAAACCGTTAAACTGCTTGGATTGATCGGTTTTTTGAAAATCGAATGGTCCATTTGACCTTTGAAATCTCCAATAAAAATGGGTCATACCTTCCATAAATGAAAGTCAGACAAGCCCCTTGGGACTAACTGACACACCCCACCTCTTGGCGGGTGTCTTTGGCGCTCAGAAATCATTGATGCATACAACGACTAGAAATCCACGTAGACGAAGCCGTATTGCTTGCTTAAACCTCGTATAAATTTTTTTCCTTTTTTCAACTTGTGATTTGCTAAAATCTCGGCAGCATATCAGCTGCAATAAGGACATATTCCAAATCCTGTAAACATTCATGTACACACAATTTACACTTTTTCCAAATATGGCAACCAACAACATTCTTTCAAAAGAGCCTCAGCTCAACACATTTCACAAGCTACGCTGTAATACTGTCATGCTCCATTATACAAATTCAAAGTATTTCCTTACAAAATATTATTAATAACAGCACTGATACAAATGTCAGGAGAATCCTAATCTGCTCCAGCGTCCGGAGTGCCTGTACTTGGAAAATAGTTTTTAAAACACAAAATAATGAGCTAAACGAGCTCAGTGAGTATATGCTTTATAAAATGTTTCTTTTAGAACGTCTAGCTGTAAACCTCTCTTTTGAGGATATTTTAGGCTTTAACAACTGCTTTAAAGTTTACAAAACTTTCTATACTTGCCTTTTAAAAGTTTATCATTTTTCATACTTGGCATGCTTTGCTTTGCTTTTTCTTTAAAGTTTATAAACTTTTTCTCAAATCTCTTGTTGTTGCTTTACCTTACTTTGCTTTAAAAGTTTATAAAACTTTTCTCCAAATCTCTTTCTTTAAAAGTTTATAAAC